>JABWDY010044475.1:0-13074 GCA_013358455.1 Thalictrum thalictroides | reverse complement strand
TAATTATGTCTTTTACTTTTACATCTATCATGATCATCACCACAATCACCATGAGCTAATCGATTCATGGGGTTTTACAAGTGGATTAGGTAAGTAGAAGAATTTACTACAAGTGTTCCATGTTTCCCATGCTAGAAAGGTAATTATTTTATGATTGATCACGTAGAGTAGTTTTTGCTCTTTATTCTTCATAATAAATAAAAGAGAGATCTTTTTGCATGTGTAGAAACTTTCGAGCCTCATACGCCCGTTAATATATCTTGGCATCGAGAGAGAGAGAAGGTAGTTAACAATTTATATAAATAGAAGTGATTCACTACTTGCATGACGGCATCGAGATGAGAGGTACTGGGTCTTGAATACTTCTTGAGGTCGAGTTCTTGGGTCGAGAGCAATGGAACTCATCACAACTAATTATTGCTTGTCTATGAGTTTATAGTTAGATGCATGGTAAACAAAGCATGAGTAGTTAATTTGAACACTTACCTGTGAAAGGAAGTAATACCCCGTTTTTCTCTCCATATTCACAACCCTTTATATTTCTTACTTGCTTTACTTTAGTTGCATTTTCTTTAATTCAATCATAATCACTCTCAATCAATCAAATCTCTACAATCAATCAATCAATCCATAAACGACATCATACATCATCGTTGTTTCTTGCTTGTAGTCAAAGTACCCAATTCTTGGAAAGAGTGGATTCGATACTCCTATACTTGCCTCTACACTAATTTTAGGATTGGTTTAGTTGTCAAACAAAAGGTTTGCTTTTAGTAGATTTATATTTTTAGCACCGCTAGTAGGGCTAACTTGTTTTTGCAGATTGGGTTTGCTAGCACTGCTAAGGTTTGACGGGAAGGCACTACTGAAGGAATTTCCGAAAAACCCGTTAAATCACACGTACAAATCAAATTCATCAAATTTAGATTTTTTCATTCTTGACAAGTCACACATACTGAATCTCAGCTTTGGGGTCATCAACGATACACAGCAATGCATGCAACAAGATATTATGCAAAAAGAACAACACAAGCATTGTATAGCATGAGCATGATCACAAGATATAGCAAGAAATGCACAACATGCTATTATACATAAACAAGATATAACAAGGAAAACACTCTCATAGAACACATTGTGTAAATGTTATATCTTGTGAATTGTGACAAACAAGGGCAAAATGTTATTTTCACATGTAATGTAAGTAATGAGTCCTTGTATTTAAGTCTAAGTCTTGGTTGAGTGTTCTTGTAAACCTTCGGAGCTGAAGACATCAAGACGGGACGCGATCGACGATTACCGGGATCGACGAAATCAAGTTTGTGCATGTTTACAAGTCAGTCGACTGACCAAGGAGACAAGTTGACTTTTACTAAGTCAGTTAAAGTCAGTCGACTGACCTTATGAGGGAATTAGGTGACTTTGGCCTTCAGTCGACTGACTGACGGGATAAATGGCAAACCGGGCCTGATTCTGTTCTGATTCTTTCGGCCCTTTTCTCTAATGTTGCTAGTTGGTCAAAATACTTGGACCAACGGATCTATTGACCCATAGGGGTATATAAGCAACACTTCAAGCTAAACAACACAAGGATTTGGTTGAGTTTTCAAAGGTATTCAGGAGGCAAGAACCCTAGCTTGTGAAAAAAAGCAAATTGTGAGAAATCCTCTCATCTTCCTTCCTTCACTCAAGCAAACCAATTCAAATCATTTGAGAGTTGAGTGAGTGTTGTTGTGGTGTTATTATAAACTCATTTGTGAGCTATTTCATTTGATTTCGCATTTGTCCTAAGAGAGGATTGTAGAGAGAAAACCCCATCTTTGTTCTTGGAACGATTTGGAAAAACCCTAGATTTGAGGATCTAGGTTAGGGTGATTGTGATTAAACCCTACAACAAAATCCAAGTAGTGGATACTTGGTTAGGAGCTAAGGGATTTGCTCCTACGTCATTCAAGTGTGTAGATCCAACATCATAGGAAGTAGTATAGAGCTTGAGGAGGCAAACCTAGGCTTTAGGATTCTCTTAATACAAAAAAGTAGCTTGAAGAGAAGATGTAGGCACCTTTGCCGAACCACTATAATCTTGGTGTTGTGGTTTGCTTATTTGTTTTTTAGTTTCTTCTTTATGCTTTTGTTGTTTGGTAGTTTAACATTTCTACAAACCATCCTAACAATCTACTAGTTGGTTTGTATTTTTGGTAAGGGAAAGGGTGAGACTGTCTCATTCTCTACTCACCCCTCCACAATCCACAACAAACCTAGAACTAGGATTGGTTTAAAAGAGATTTATCTTTCTTAACCTAAGTTGAACAAGGATCCAATGACTAGTGGATTGCTTTGTTGTTGATTGTAGAGATTGAGAACTATCTTACTTTGTCTTTCTCAATATGTTGTTTGCTTGTTGGATGTGCATCTTGTAGTTAGATTTGCTTTGAATAGATCTTTAATTTTGCATTTGTTGTATCCTGAACTTTTCTGTTTTTATCAGTTTATCTGTTGGGTGAATCTTTGAGCAAGTTGTTTTTAAAAGGACTATTTACCCCCTCCCCTCTAGTAGTTGGAAACTATTGTGTAGATTTATCAATTGGTATCAAAGCCGAGTTGCTCATTTAAGGTTTAAACACTTGAGAATAAGATCTGCATGATGATGTCCACGACCGAAGGGAGCGCCGTGAACAACCGCCTCTATTTGACAGAAAGAACTATACGTTCTGGAAGTCGAGGATGAGGATTTTCCTTAAGTCTATGGACCCTAAGTGTTTGTATGTAGTAGAGAATGGCTATGTTGAACCCACCATCACCTCTATTGTAGGTAGTGTTACAAAGACCTCCATTGCTCCCATAGACACATGGTCTCAGGCAGAAAAGGACCTTGAGCATGCAAATGCTCGAGCCTTGAATGCTATAAATTGTGGAATTTCCCTTAAGTAGTTCAAATCAATCATGACTTATGACACCGCCAAAGCGGCTTGGGATATTCTGGAGCAATCTCATGAGAGCATTTCACAAGTGAAAAACTCTAAGCTCCAAATGATTACAAGACAATTTGAGCACATGAAAATAGAGAGTAATGAGACCTTTGGAGATTTTTGGTTGAAACTTCAAGGCTGCACCAATTCTATGTGGGGCCTTGGTCAAGAAGTCGATGATTCCTTGATCGTCCGTAAAATCCTTTGCTCTCTTCTTGATAAGTTTGATCCTAAAGTAACAGCCATAGAGGAAGCAAAGGATATGGGTAAACTTGACCTAAAAGAGCTTGTTGGTTCCATACAGACTTTTGAGCTCAAGATAGCTCCTTGTGCTTCTAAGTCTGAAAGCTCTAAACCTGAAAAATCTATAGCTCTTAAATCTTTTGTTCCTGATGACTCTGATGATGATCTTGCTTTGATGGTTAAGAGAATGGGTAAGATGTACAGGAAAGGCAAAAGCTTCATGAGGAATCACTCTACATCATTCACCTCAAATGACAAGAACTCATCAAAGTTTGACATAAAAAGGACAAGGGTCTGATGACAAGAAAAGCTATACATGTGGAGGAACTGGGCACATATCCACAGTGTGTCCCAATAACACCTCTAGACCTAAGGCCATGAAAGCTATAGCAGATTCAGAGAGTGACTTTGACTCTTCAAATGATGAGGAATCCACCACCAAGAGAGCTCTGGCTATCTCCAGTTCTCAGCCTGAGTGTGAGACCACATGTCGAGACAGTAAAGATAATGATTCTGATCGTGATTCTGAATATGGATATCTCTAGTCGGCCTACAATGAATCATATGAAGAATACAAGAAGGCGACCAAGAGACTGGAAATTAACTGGGCTAAAATCAAAGATTTGAATGACAAGTGTCAAGTACTCCAAGCCGACAAAGATGGACTCAAGATAAAGTCACAGATCTCAAGTCCTCCTTACAATCTATCTCTGATGAGAAGGAGATTCTAGCTCAGGAGCTGAAGAAAATGAAGATACCTATTGGGAAGTCAACTTCAAACCATGAGATATTGAATCTAGACCATCCCTTGATGGTGTCGAGGAGTATTCATGATAAGAACGGATTAGGATACAGGGCTAGACACAAACATCTGTAGCAGGAAAAGGCATGATTCAACAACATAGAGTCAACTACTGTGGTCAGCCAGGACATATATAGAGATTCTGCAGAAAGAGAAGAGCTAATAAGAAGATCAACAGAGAGACTGACTTAAGAAGAACAGTGGCTTCACTTGAGGCCAAGAAGAAAAATCTTGAAATCTTAATCAGCAAATCTTCTGCAGGGAAAATCACTAAGGTATGGCGGCCAAAGAAGTTGAGCATATCAACTAGTTCAGCTAACACTCTTGTTGAACACCTTGAGAGTCCTGACTCTTCACTCAGCACTGATGACAAAGATACCACTACTTGCGAAGCATTCATGGCTAGAATTTCATCTAAAGGTAAGGAAGTAAAGTCGGGAGTCTCAGAAAACGACTACTATGATAAAACCAGTGATGTGGAGAGTGACTACTACCATGAGATGGCCAATGAGGATGTGTACCGAGAATGCTATGACTTGACTAAATAGCTAAGTCAACTAAAGGTCAAGCATAAGGATCTTCTAGAAGAGCTTGCTAGAGTCCAAGATGATCGAAAAGAAGCATATCTTATGACTGATGTGCTCACTGATGAACTAGCAAGACTTTAAGAAGTAAATGATCGCTTGAAGGCTGAGCTAAGACATAAAGATTCTTTCTTAGGAAGTCAGCCATCCAAGTATCATTCTGTCACTTCAAGGAGACGTTGGCATCCATCTAGCTTGGATGTGTCAGGTATCACAGATGAAATTCTATGTAACATGATCGATGAGAGTCTTCATATTGCCATGACTAGATATGCTAGACCTGCTCCGAAGTCTTACATGAGGAAGCATCTATATACTCCATCTCATTTCTAGTTCATGAGAACTTCTTCAGGGTTCACTAGTGCTTGTGTACCAAGTGGACCCATTAACCGAACTACGAGGCATCTGATCCCTTGTACCCTTTTGTATATCCTTGTTTGGGGTACGTAGGCAGTTACTTGTTTGAGACAAGTAGTGCGATGCCAGTTTTTATATGTTTTACTTGATTGTATTAATTATATGCGTTTTCAGTGCGTTTTACCTTAAGTGTTTCAGGTAACAGGAAACTCATGAGCTTAAAATGATCCAATCCTATGCTTGGTCTCACCATGATATGAAAGGGTTACCCATGTTGGTATTGTATTCTTATCATGTCCTTGGTATAGTTGGTATATCTTATGTGTGTGAATACCTTGATCTATGATTTCAATAGCATGATAAGTGTGAGTGAACATCAATGGAAGTGGTCAACATGTCATCAACACAAATGAAAACCACGTGTATCTTTGTGGTTGGCGTTGTTGAGGCATGAGTGGAGATCATGCTAATTCCTATGTGATGGGGACACTTCTCATGATTAGTGAACTTATTTGATCAATGTGTTCTCAAGTGCTTTCCTTGTTACAGTTTGTTTATATTTGATAGCATGTTGTGCATTTCATGTTATATCTTGTAATCATGCTCATTCTATATTATGCTTGTATGTGTTCATGTTGCATTATATCTTGTTGCATGTATTGGTTGTGTGTCCTAGATGGCCCCAAAGTTGAGATCCAATGTATGTGACCTATCAAGCATGAAAAACATCTCCGTTTGATGGATTTGAGTTGTACGTGACCAAGAGATATATCGATCGGAACTTTATTGCAAAATTTAGAGGATTTGATAAACTTTTTTATGGATTTGAGATATGGATGTAATTTGTGCTAAAATAGGAAAATGATGATACCTTGTACATGTTTTTAAAGTTGTTGGGTTACTTGAGAGTGTGTTTGAATTTGTTACGACAGGTTGAAGAAAGTTTCGAAAAAATCAGATAAACAGATTGAGTTATGCCTTTAGTCGACTGACTGTTTACAGAACTTTTGATATCAAAGGGTCAGTCGACTGACCTCTAAAGAGTTTTTTCTATTCTAACCTTCAGTCGACTGACCTCTAAAGAGTTTTTCCTATTCTACCCTTCAGTCGACTGACTGTTTATAATATGTCCCACCTTTACCCTTCAGTCGACTGACTGTATGATCTTTCATGGGCCGTAAAAATCCAAATCGATTTCGGTTATGTTTAAAAGTTTTCTTTCTTTCTTTTCAAAACCACAAATCGTTTTTAACCTTTTTCAAACCCTAGCCAACAAGCTTAAAACCTTTGTTCATACAGATCTGAGTTCTTCAACCCTTGTTTACATCTTTTCTTTTCAGATCTACCTTTTATCTCTTTATTGTTCCTTCTTTGTTCATCAATGGCACTAAAGAGAGCTAGAAACTATGGTCCTTCATCTTCTTCTATTCCTTCTACTGTAGCTTCTCTACCTTCGCATTCTGCAAGAGAAGCACCATCTACTCTTCATCCATCCTCTGCTGCTAAAGATCTTTTCACTAGGAAGTTCTCTCGCAGCCCCATATCTGTTGAGAGGGCTGATGTTGTTGAAGATCTAGAGCCTTATGATCTAAAGCACCTTCTTTTTTCTTCTGGTCTTTCTGTGTTTAATGTAATTGAGAGCAAAGGTCACAAACTTGACTTCCTAGTACTTCTACTCCAAAATGTCAGAGATCTCATACGATCCTCCTTCTTTCAAGACTTTCTTGTATGGCTCTGTTTTAGAGATTACCCCTGAATTCTTAGCCGACAGGTTTGGCTTTGAAAGACCTACACATGAGTTCAAGGTCTCACACCCCTTGTGCCTGACTCCGGGCATGGATGCTGATCTGATGCATGAGGGGATGCTTCTTCTGTGGAGCAGGAAGTTTCCTTTTACTGGGGCTATCTATACAGTAAAGATGAGTGTCAGGTGGAGGATCTTTCATAGGATCATGGTGAGCATAGTCTACTGTAAGACTGGCACCTTAGTTGAGATTCAGAAGGATAAGGATTTCTGGTTATGGAGAGCAGCTCTGGGGGAGAGGATAGATGTGGCTCTTATAGTCTGGTACAGGATGGCCAATGCATATGATGGAGCAGTGAAAAATGCATTGTCATACGGAGCTCTGATCAAGGAACTGGTTCTTGAGGGTACACTGAGTGAGTCTACAGCCTGGGTGAGTACACTGGAGGCACTCTACAAGAAGACATGGAGGGCTATGAAGATTCCAGAGGGACCAGGAGAGCCGGACTTCGAGGACAGAGTCCTGGAATATTTGGGCAGGATGGAGGAGGTTGTGTAGATGCAGACCCTGAGCATACAGGATATGCAGGCTACTATTGCTGCTCAGGGTCGACAGATTCAGTAGACGAGTGACTACGTCAGAGACCTAAGGCTGCATCAGTTACAGTCTTGGAGGATGTTTACAGAGGAGGATGAGCCGAGGTTCCCGGGTTCACATGTCTATGATTCTGGCCATCCGGGTGGACATCCAGGTGATGGTAGCTCTGGAGTTTGAGTAGTGCTTGTTAGAAGACACACTAAGGATCAATGATGACCGACCTAATTTCAATTAGGTCCCCCTGTGGAGGTTGTCTAGGTTGAGTCCTATGTTTAGGTTTTCTTTCAGTTTTTGCATCTTAGTTGTTTTCAGTTGGGATCTTTCTTTATAGTTGGTGTGTACCTTAAACTTATGATATGTTCTTTATCTACATGGATGTTTTAGAGTTTTTATCTATAGCATGTGATGTTATGTTCTGTTTTTTTACATATACTGTTTATATCACTTGCTATGGATGGAAGAATATATACATGATATCAGGGTTTCATGTTTTTATTCTCTTGTTTGGATATCATGGATGTGTATATGTTGTACACATCAGTTTGTTTATGTTACATACACTCATGTTCATCCTGGATATTCTGTTTTGTGTGTGTGACTTGCTAGCATATAACTCTGTTGGTTAACCCTGGATGTTACAAGTTTTATCTTATGTTGGTTAAGCTGACTTTCCTTGCAGCATGATCAAGGTGGTTTGTTCATAATTGGACATCCCCTGGGATCTTTTATATGTTTGAGCAGAGACCCTTTGTTAACTATTGACAAAAAGGGGGAGAAGGGATATATGAATATGGTTGATGGTTTATGATAATTTTTACTTAAGTTTTGTTTCATAAGTGATGGTTCTTATGTTTTCTTATGAATCTTATACATATATGTGTTATCTAACCCTAGTATGTGAGTTTGCCATCAACGATTTTATCTACAGGCACATACTAAGGGGGAGTTGAAGTTGAGGGGGAGTTGTTGCCTACAAGTGACTCATTAATGTGTTGATATGTTATAAACATGTGTTTTGAATATTCATATGTGTTTTTGTCACAAGTTCCCAAAGGGGGGGATTGTAAATGTTATATCTTGTGAATTGTGACAAACAAGGGCAAAATGGTCTTTTCACATGTAATGTAAGTAATGAGTCCTTGTACTTAGGTCTAAGTCTTGGTTGAGTGTTCTTGTAAAGCTTCGGAGCTGAAGACATCAAAACGGGACGCGATCGGCAACTACCGGGATCGACGAAATCAAGCCAGTGCATGTTTACAAGTCAATCGACTGACCAAGGAGACAAGTTGACTTTTACTAAGTCAGTCGACTAACCCTTTGAAGCTCCAGTAACCTTAAAAAGTCAGTCGAGTGACCTTATGAGGGAATTGGGTGACTTTAGCCTTCGGTCGACTGACTGACGGGTTGAATGGTAACACAAGGATTTGGTTGATTTTTCAAATGCATTCAAGAGGCAAGAACCCTAGCTTGTGAAATAAAGCAAATTGTGAGAAATCCTCTCATCTTCCTTCCTTCACTCAAGCAAACCAATTCTAATCATTTGAGAGTTTAGTATGTGTTGTTGTGGGTGTTATTATAAACCCATTTGTGAGCTATTTCATTTGATTTCTCCTTTGTCCTAAGAGAGGATTGTAGAGAGAAAAACGCCATCTTTGTTCTTGGAACAATTTGGTAAAACCCTAGATTTGAGGATCTAGGTTAGGGTGATTGTGATTAAACCCTACAACAAAACCCAAGAGGTAGATACTTGGTTAGGAACTAAGGGATTTTCTCCTACATCATTCAAGTGTGTAGATCCAACATCATAGGAAGTGGTGTAGAGCTTGAGGAGGCAAACCTAGGCTTTGGGATTCTCTTAATACAAAGAAGTAGCTTGTAGAGTGGATGTAGGCACCTTTGTGGAACCACTATAATCTTGGTGTTGTGGTTTGCTTCTTTGTCTTTGAGTTTCTTCTTTATGTTTTTGTTGTTTGATAGTTTAACATCTCTACAAACCATCCTAACAATCTACTAGTTGGTTTGTAATATTGGTAGAGGAAAGGGTGAGAGTGCCTCATTCTCTACTCACCCCCTCACAATCCACAACAAAAAAGAGATATATCTTTCTTAACCTAAGTTGTACAAGGATCCAATGACTAGTGGATTGCTTTGTTTTTTATTGTAGAGATTGAGAACTATCTTACTTTGTCTTTCTCAATATGTTGTTTGCTTGTTGGATGTGCATCTTGTAGTTAAATTTGCTTTGGATAGATCTTTAATTCCGCATTTGTTATATCTTAAGCTTATCTGTTTTTATCAGTTTATCTGTTGGGTGAATCTTTGAGCAAGTTGTTTTTAAAAGGACTATTCCCCCCCCCCCCCTCTAGTAGTTGGACACAATTGTGCAGATTTATCACATTGATCAAACAAGTTCACCGACATGAGAAATGTACCCATCACATAGGAATTAGCATGATCTTCACTCATACCTAGACTTCGCCAACCACAAAGATACACATGGTTTTCATTCGTGTCTAAGACATGCCGACCACTTCCATTGATGTTCACTCACACTTATCATGTTTTTGAACTCATAGATCAAGATGTTCACACAAAGAGGATACACCAACTATACCAAGAATGTGATATGAATACGATACCAAGAAGGGAAACCCTTTCACATCATGGAGAGACCACGCATAAGATTGGTTTAAACTCATGAAATTCCTGTTACCTGAAACACTTAAGATAGAACGTGAAG
This sequence comes from Thalictrum thalictroides, assembly GCA_013358455.1. Taxonomy (NCBI): domain Eukaryota; kingdom Viridiplantae; phylum Streptophyta; class Magnoliopsida; order Ranunculales; family Ranunculaceae; genus Thalictrum; species Thalictrum thalictroides. Next base: position 3,037 of record JABWDY010044475.1, on the reverse strand, counting down.
CACTGAAAACAAATATAATTAATACAACCAAGGAAGTAAAACTTATATTTTGGCATCGCACTACTTGTCTCAACAAGTAACTGTCTATGTATCTCAAACTAGGATATGCAAAGGGGTACAGGGGATCAGACGCCTCGTAGTTCGGTAAGAAGGTCCACTTGGCAAACAAGTACTAGTGAACCCACCAGGAAACACTTACCCATCAAGAGTAAGTGAGCATCCCAATAGACGCCCTGAGATAGTAAAATCCCTAGTTGTCAAGGGGCTTGGTAAGGATATCATCCTTTTGATGAGCTGTGTCAATGTACTCCAAAGAAACCACTCTATCTTCAACCAATTCTCGAATGAAGTGATGTCAAATATATGTGCTTCGTCCGAGAATGTTGGACGGGGTTCTTGGATATGTTGATGGTGCTGGTGTTATCACAAAATAAAGTCATGGTGTTCCTAATGATACCGTAATCTGCAAGCATGTACTTTAGCCAGAGCATTTGAGTGCAACCACTACCGGCTACCACGTACTCTGCTTCGCCAGTGGATTGAAAGATACAGGTTTGTTTCTTGCCGTGCCCCACTCTCAGACAGTTACCAAAGTAGAAACATCCACCACTTGTACTCTAACGATCTTCGACACACCTTGCCCAATCAGTATCTGTATACCTCAAATCCTACAATATCCTGCTATATCTGCAGATGTCTCGAAAGGATACCACAAGCCCATACCAAGGGTCCCACGAACGTATCTGATAATCTTATTGGCAGCGATCACATGAGACTCCTTAGGTTGTGCCTGATATCGAGCACATACTCCTACACTGTAAGCAATGTCGGGACGACTTGTTGTAAGATATAGCAAGCTCCCTATCATGCTCCGATAGTAGATTATATCAACATCTTTTCCCTAGTCATCTTTAGATATCTTACAGTCTTTGCTCATCGGTGTCTTTGCAGGACTTGCTGATTCAAAGTCAAACTTTTTGCACAAGTCTCTGGCATACATGGTCTGACTTATAAACAGTCCACTATCTGTCTGATTGATCTGCAGCCCTAGGATGAAGGTCAAGCTTCCTTCCATACTCCTCTCAAATTCACCCTTCATGAGAGCAGTAAACTCATTTATTAATCTCTAATTTGTAGCCCCAAACACAAGATCATCGACATACACTTGTTCCATGAGCACATCCTTCTAATCTCTCTTGATGAATAGGGTCTTGTCAATATTGCCACTGAAGTAGCCAACTGAGATCAGAAAGGAGGATAGACGTTCATACCAAGCTTTAGGTGCCTGTTTCAGCCCATACAAGGTCTTCTTCAACTTGTAGACATGACATGGATGGATGCTTAGGATCTTCGAAGCCTTTAGGTTGTTCTACGTATACCTATTCATTTATAACTCCATTCAGAAACGTGCTCTTCACATCCATCTGATATAATTTCAACCCCAAATGACATGAAACTGCTAGGAGAAGCGAATGGATTCCAAACGAGCTACATGTGCAAAGGTCCCCTCAAGGTCAATACCTTCAACCTGTGTGTAACCTTGAGCAACTAATCGAGCTTTGTTTTTGATAATCACACCATTCTCGCCAACTTTGTTCTTGTATATCCACTTGGTTCCAATAACATTGTCTCCAGGCGGTCTTTCCACAAGTTCCCAGACATCATTCCTCTGAAATTGGTTCAACTCTTCTTGCATGGCATTAATCCATATAGGATCAGTGAGAGCGTCTTTTAGATTTTTCGTTTCAACCTGGGATGTAAAGAACATAAAAGGAAATATGTCGTTCTAGTTGTCTCCTGGTTTGAACTCCTTTGGTCGGGTCACCAATGATCTGAGAACCTGCAACTTCTCCATAAACATTTGGATATTTGATCAGTGGAGTAGTATCTACCGATTCCTCATCTAGAATGGATAACGTGTCTGACAAGCCGCTGGATATATTCTTAGGCTTAGGTTCTCCACTCGTTGTATTGTCAAGCGGAGTAACCGTGGGAAATACTGATGCTCTAGGAAGTAGGAGCTCTGTATCATCATCTGTGTTGATAGGTGTGCTGAAAGGGGTATCATCAGTCTTAACTTGACGGTCTCTTCCACAACCTTCCTCATAAGATTATATACCCTGTAGGCCTTACTGTCTCAGAGTATCCAAGGAAGATTCCCTTATCTGCCATCCTGTCAAACATTGCAATATTCTCACGATCTCTGTAAATGTAGCATGTACTCCCGAAACTTTGATTAACCAACTATGGGTTTTCGGCCTTTCCACAGCTCATAAGGAGTAATCATCGTTGTAAATGTTATATCTTGTGAATTGTGACAAACAAGGGCAAAACGGACATTTCACATGTACTGTAATATTATGAGTCCTTGTATAAAGTTTAGTTCTTGGTGTACAAATTTCCGGAAGGCTTCGGAGCTGAAGACATCAAGAATGGACGCGATCGGCGGCAACCGAGCACAACCGGGCAAAAACCGAGACAAGCTGGCAGGTCAAGCAGGCAGGTCAACATAACTTGAGTAGACTGAAGAAGACAAGCAGACAGGTCAAGCAGGCAGCTGACAAGTAGACAGCTGACAAGCAGGCAGCTGAACCTAAAGGGTCAGTCGACTGATGACAAGCAGGCAGCTGAACCTAAAGGGTCAGTCGACTGACCTACAATGGTATAAATGTAAATAAGCTGTCAGTCGACTCCCTTGCAGAAAAAGCTGGTTTTTCACCCGGTTTGCTCCGACTCACTCCTGGTTCACTCGGTCAAAACCCTAGTTGGTCCTATGACTTTGACCAACGACTCAATTAGGGTTTTGACTATAAAAGCAACATCTTAAGAGAGTTTTCTCTATGAATTTTGGGATTTCATCAAGAGCTTTTCAAGAGGCCATTAACCTATCTTTGAGAGAGTTCATTGTAGAGAGAAATCATCATCTTCCTTCCACTCAACTCTTCATATCTTTTCAATCCATTCAAGAGAGAGTGAGTGTTTGTAAGAGGGTATCATTATAAACCCTAGAGTGCTTCTATCTTCTTCTCTATCTACT
>JABWDY010044450.1:0-11309 GCA_013358455.1 Thalictrum thalictroides | reverse complement strand
AAACGTGATATATGTATTCACGTGCAATAAAAAAACGTGATATATATATTCACGTGCAATAAAAAAACGTGATATTTGTTCATAACCGTGATATATAAATTCAGATACAATTCGAAACCGTGATATATAAATTCACATACAATACGAAACCGTGATATATGTACAATAACCATGATATATATACAATTGCCAAAACTTTTATCACTTATCCTACATGAACCGTGATATATCAAATTCCAAAACCGTGATATATATACAAATATGTCAGGTATGTAGACCTTGCTTCAAACCTTGCTGAATTTGATGTTTTCCCATGGGGTAGTGTCGTATTCAATATGTTAGAAAGAGCTCTAGAGACATCAGCTGAAAATGAAGCTTCAAACAAGCATAATTACAACCTACCAGGATGTATTCTTGCCTTCATCATATGGGCGTACACTCACATCCCTTGTCTAGGTCCTAGAAGGTTAGCAGATGCTCCCCCATTCCCCAGGATGCTTGGTTGGCATAAACTTCCTGGAAAAACCACATGTGCTCAAACAATTGACAAGTTGATTTACCCTACTGGTTCAAGAGTAATTGAAGTTGCTGCACCTTTCCTTACTCCTGGAGAACAAGCACAAGAATTAGTAGTTGAAGCTCAATTGGTAAGTTTTATCCTCTACTGTGATATTTTATATCCTCTAAAGTATGTATTACATCCTCTACTTTTATGTAACTTGTAAGCACCAAATCATTTATGCATTTCTATCCTCTAAATAAGCCAATATATCCTCTAAACTATACATCTGTATCCTCTAAAATAATTAATGCATCCTCTAATTTTAGGATCATATCAGCTTATACCTATGGTAACAGGAATTCAGTGTTAACATCCAATATAGAATTAAGATAGTAGGCACAGTTATATCCTATAATATAAGTAGATATTTCCTTTAGTTGTCACAGTTATATCCTCTAATAGAAGTAGTTATATCCTCTAATAGAGGAACTTATATCCTCTAAATATGTGGAAACTTTTCTCTTATGGAATATGTTTGCTTTTGCAGTGGCAAGAAGAATTTGACAAACATAATGAAGAGAAGGATAAGGCCTCAATTGAAGGGATATTGTTGGGACTGGTAATTGTCCACTTTTATCTTCTACTAGTTTCATGATTATATGCAAATAGTAACATCTAATTAATCTTGTAATTTAGGTTCGCACAGAAGTGAAGAACCTCATTGAGGAAGGTGTTGGTGGGAAACTGGATGCCTTGGACAAAAATGTTGTTGCTGGTGTTAGGACGATGTTGAAACCTGGGGCATTGAAAACAGCAACCACCCCCAAGAAGATTCCAGCCACCACCAACCCCAAGAAGAAACCAGCCACCACCCCCAAGAAGATCCCAACCAGAACCAACCCCAAGAATGTCCCAGCCACCAGCACCCCCAAGAAGATCCCAGCCACCTCCCTCAAGAAAAAGCTTCAAATTTCTCCACCCAAGCAAAAACTCACTCTAGTCATCCCTAAGAAAAAGCCATCTGCAACCAAGAAGCCACTTGCAGTCAAGAGACCCCCAAAGACCAAGAAATCACCCCAAACAGAAAAATCTTTTGTCGAGGCAAGTGAAAGCAAGGGAGGAAAATCAATACCAACAACTAAGGATATTCCAGCAAAGAAACCCACTAGTGTGGAGAAAGGCAAAGCAATTGCTACTGGTTCACCAAAGAGTGCAAAAACTCCTGGAAGACCTCAACCTTTACTGCTTGAAATAGGGAACATGAGGACCACAAGGAGCAGAAGCCAAAGAGAAGAAGTGGAGAAAGAAGAAGTTGATAAATACATTTTCAAAAGAAGAGAATAACCAAAAGAAGCTGAGAAGAAAACAAAAAGACAGAAAATTGTCCATGAGCCTACCAAACAACAACCTCCTAGGTAGGATTTATTGTTTTTCCATATAAGTGTAAAAATGTATCAGCTAGTTGTTTGTAATGTATCCTCTATTTGTTCATATTATATCCTCTAGTTGTCACATTATATCCTGTGGTTGTTCTTATTATATCCTTTAATTATTCAAAGAATATCCTATACTCTTTAATTATATATCCTCTAATTATTGAAAATGTATCCTCTAATTGTAGAGAAAGCAAAGAAGGATATTTTAAGAGGACATGGAGGAAAGAAGCTGAGCAGAGAAAAACAAATCTGGCTAAGAGAAAACTTGGTAAAGGGGGAAAACCAGAGCCAGAAGAACCCAAAAAAATGAAACTAGAAGGAGATTTTACTAAAGTTGAGGAAAAACAAGAAGAAGAGGTTGACAGAGTAGGTAAAGTTAAAGGGGATAGAGGTGAATTGGAAGGTAAAGTTAGAGAGGATGTTGCTATTGATGGATTGGCAAAATTAGCTGATGGTTGAAATCTAGATGATGCTATAAAAGCTGTGAAAGATATGCCAATATTGAAGACTGACCAATCACCTTCCAATAGTGGCCTGGTAGCTGCCAATTCTGAAGAATCATCACCTGCTAAAGTTGGTGATACCATTGATTTAGATGAGAATTTTGGTATGGTAATCCCTGACACAAGCAATATACCTGCACAATACTTACTAGATATAGATGGTATTTCTGCTGGTGATATAGATCCCCTTGATAAGGAGGATGATATTGAAATCCTTAGTGTGTTAGAAGGTGAAGAAGCTGATAAAGATGAATATAGGGTGGTTATGCAAAAATTCAAACAAAGCCAAGTGAAATTGAAGAAAAGTGAACAAGGAATGGAAGAGGGTAGAGAGTGTGATGCTCAACTTATGATTACCATGGGCACTTCCTTTCTGGAGAGAACTACCACTAACAATGAGAAGTGTACTGAATTATTTCTGGTGGTAGGCCACAGACCCAAAATACGAGTATAAGTTGATGAGGATGTATGGGTATGGGCAGGACATTCATGTCAAACAGTTCCTCAGCCTCTATAAAGATAATTGGTTGCATGGAGATATAATTGAAACCTATGTGGGTTTGATCATTCGCTGGTATGGAATGATGAGGATGCACATCCAAGAACATGACCAGTATGCAATTGTTCCAACAATCTACTTTGCTGTAAGTATCATTTCCAAATGTTTGTTTGTATAGTAGTACATATTGCTGAGTTCTAATACTGTTATTTGTTTTAGAATATGTTGAATGCGCATGTCTATCCCAAATACAAGAGATTGATGGATGATCCAAGTTTTGCTGAAACCACTCCAACTGAGAGAATTAGGAGTGGCAGGTTCATTATTACAAGAGGTTCTAAGAATATTATGAGCCCTACTGAGGGTATGATTAAACAAGTTCCCCCTTACCGTGCAAAAGCTGTCCTTATTCCTTTGCAAGTAAGTACCTTCTTCTGTAGCATCTAAATAACACTCTAATAGGTTCTAAATTAGCTAGACATATCCTCTAATTTTGATGATATATCCTCTACATATGTAGGTCAATGGTAACCATTGGATACGCTTGAGCTTTTCCTTTAGGGATTGGAAGGTCAAAGTTTATGACTCTTTGGGATACAAGAAACCATCACCACAACAATTAGGAATAGAAAAGATGTTGCCTTACATGGTTTTTGCTGCTGACCCTGACCTTCCTGATTTTAACTTGGAACGCCCATGGAAAAGAGAATATGTGGAGTGTAGCAGACAAGATGATGGATGTAGCTGTGGACTTTTCTTGCTGGCTTATCTTGATTGTATCATCAGAGGGGTAAGCTTAGATTTCCAAAGAAGACCTGCCCTTATGAGGAAGCGTATTGCCATGGACCTTGTTGAGTGTGGGCTGAAGCCACCAAAGAAGCTAACATAAGTTTAGAAAAAATTGGTTTGTTTCTTCTGTTTTATTGGATAATTTGATTGTATTTTGGATAATTTGACCTTTACTGTTTTGGATAATTTGACACTCTATGTATGATATTTTATCAGTCTATGTTATGTACTTTCAGAGTATGTAGTGCTTGATATTTAGAGGCTGAATGAAGCATATTTTAGAGGACACTCAATGAGTTTTTAGAGTATAGTCAAATGAAATTTAGAGAATGTGTTAAACACATTTTAGAGGATATTCAATGAATTGCTAGAGTATATTCAATAGAGAATTAACATCATTCAAAATGAACAACAAATCTTTCATTAAAGGATTCCAGCATTCAAAATTGAACAAAAAACCTAGCTAAAACATTGAGTAGACTACAATGATTCCAAAAAACACAAAATGCCAGTTTAGAGGATAGAAACTCAGCTTTTAGCCGACACAAATGCAATATTTAGCCGTCGGAAGCCTAGTATTTTGATTACAACATAAAACAGACTACATAGTAGGTGAAGAAGGTGGTAATTCGTCAGGTAAAGATGGGAAGAAGTAGTCAAAGTCTGGGATGACCTCAGTGCATGATGCTTTGTTGTGTCCTGCACCCCTACACCTTGTGCACCTTCTCATTTGAACTGGGATACCTTCTAGTTTCCCTCTCCTTCTTTTCTTCTTTGGGCGACCAGGCATAACACAAGGTAGTGGTGGCAGTATCCTTCTAGCTGCTCTATCTTTAGGCCATTCATCTTTTCCCCTTGTGGGTCTCCATTGCTCTTTGTATGTCTACTCCTGATATGTTTCTTTTTTGTAGTATATAGCACAAAATTGGTAGGGTTGTGGTATATCTTTCCTTTCAAGCTACTGTTTCCTTTCTCTTTTTCAATAACTTTCTCCTTTCCTTTCCCCTTCCCCTTATTTTCTTCCTCCTGGAATGATTGTGGTATATCTCCTATTATCCAAACACAAATGACATATACATTCTTGGAAGCTAGAATTCCCATCACCAATTGGTCATAGTCAGACTCACATTGTATGATGCGTGGATTGTCATTGACAACAAATTGAAGTGTAAATTTGATTTACACAAATTAGTTGAACCTTACTTGAATTCACTTCAAAATCTAAACAACTTATGATTTCTGAAGAAATCACCCACAAAAAGAAAACATGGACTTTGTGAAAATGGAAGAATATTAGTAGAAGAAGATGGTGGCCTGTGTTTTTATTCACCTATAGTTTCCCTAATTTTTTTCTGTACCCATTGTTTCCCGCCATTTTGCAATACTATACATATTTGTCTTATTCAGTTTAGAGGATACATACAAGAATTTTAGAGGATATAGATTCTGTATGTCATTGTCACAGTAATTAATGATGAGAGAGAATCTCCTCTACCACAAGCTAATATCTTGTCAAACTGATTCAATCTTAGTCGTCCATTATTTTTATCGCTCAATGGCTATGATTCATCTATAATCTTAAATCAACGGCTATGATTCATCTATACGAAATCAATGATTTAGTCAAACAAGTCACCATCAGTCATTGTCAAGCAAAAAGTAATTTAAAACCTATACAAACCTATACAGGGGTAAAACAGACCTAGAAAATCTTAAAAGGTGGTCAAAAGGGCTATTGGGGAAGTATGCACCTGACAAGGGGCTATTGGGGAAGGAGCACCTAATGTTGAGGGTTTTTTGAGAAATTACACAAGAATAAAAAGTGACACAAAGACTTTGCTTGTCTGCCTTAACTTGAGGTATTGACTGGTATGCTTTCATATATATAGACTTAAAAAATATATAGACTTTGTTTGTCTTCACTAAGATTACAAATTAGGAAATAGCTACACTAAGGCAATTACTTGATCTGCAAGACAAAGCAGTACAATATCTTTCTTGATCTGTAGTATAATATCTTAAGACTCCCCTTCAAGTTGGCGTGTGTATGGAAATAACACCCAACTTGGGAACTAAATGTTGAAATGAATCCTTCCCCAAAGGCTTGGTGAACAAATCTGCAATCTGGTCAACAGAAGCTATATAGCGTGGTTGTAACAACTTTGCTTGAATTTTCTCACGAATAAAATGACTATCCAATTCTATATGCTTGGTACATTCATGGAAAACAAGATTTTCTGCAATGTGAATTGCAGCTTGATTGTTGCAAAACATATGCATAGGAGAAAGATGAGGGATACCCAGATCCTGTAGTAAATACTTCAACCACTGTAATTCACAAGAAAGGAGTGCCATAGATCGATATTCTGCTTCAGCAGAAGAGCGTGCAACAACATCTTGTTTCTCAGTTTTCCAAGAAATTGGGCTGGTACCTAGGAAAGTGCAAAATCCAGATATCGAACGACGAGTGATGGGACATCCTGCCCAATCTGAATCACAATATCCACTTATCTGGAGATGACTTGATGAAGAAGGTAGGATACCTTTTCTAATTGATCCTTTTAGATAACGTAACACATGAAATACCCCATCCATATGAGAAGTACGAGGCGACTGTATAAACTTGCTAAGAACATGAAATGAATAGACAATATCAGGGCTTGTAAAAGTGAGATAAATGAGACGACCTACCAACCGACGATAGGGAGTAGGATCAGGCAATAAAGTGCCATCCGTCTTGTTTAAATGGAGATGTTGTTCCATAGGAAAATCAGAAATACGACCACCAATAAGATCGGAATCAGTTAAAATATCCATGGCATACTTTCGTTAAGTGAGAAAAATACCGGCTTTAGAACGAGCAACTTCTATGCCAAGGAAATACTTTAGTCGTCCAAGATCTTTAATAAAGTATTTCTGCTCCAAATATTTTTTGAGGTTCTGAATAATAATAGGAGCATTACATGTGATAATGATGTCATCTACATAAATAAGAACAAATGTTGAAGTATCACCTTGAATTTGAGTGAATAAGGAATAATCCGATTTTGACTGTCGAAATACTGCTTGCATCAATGTAGAAGAAAATTTGGCAAACCATTGCCTAGAAGCTTGTTGCCTAGAAGCTTGTTTCAAACCATAAATTGACTTGTGAAGACAACAAACTCGATTCTCCCCTTGTTTAGAAAACCCCGGAGGAAGAGCCATATATACTTCTTCATGAAGGTCCATATATTTGGCTTGAAACATTGTTTAGAATTTTTGTAAGTTTGATTCATGCCTTGTAAGAAGGCATTATTCACATCAAGTTGAGATATAGACCAGTTTTGAATAGCAGCAATACATAATAAAAGGCGAACAGTAACTAATTTTGCTACAGGAGCAAAAGTGTCATGGTAGTCAAGTCCTTCTACTTGAGTGTATCCTTTAGCAACAAGTCTTGCTTTGTCGTTCAATAGAGCCATCAGAATTGTACTTGATTTTGTATATCCACTTACAACCAATGGACTTTTTGTCAGGTGGTAGTGAAGTGAGGCTTCAAGTTCGGTTTTTTTCAAGAGCTGATATTTCTTGAAACATAGCCTCTCGCCATTGTGAAGATTTTACTGCTTGAGAAAATGACTTAGGGACAACTGTAGAAGAAATAGAACATAAAAAAGCTCGATGTGTAATTGAAAAATGATTATATGAAATGAAGTTATGAAGGGGATAGGGAGTACCTGTTACCTTAGATTTAGAGTGGACTGAATGTGCCGCATGGGGAAGTGTAGGGCAATGATAATCTGCAAGGTATGGTGGTGGATGTCGGATGCGAGGTGGGGCAGATGAATTTGTTTCCTAAGTACTAGTGGAAGATGTGGCATTATCTGGTATTGGCAAGCTACTAGGAACATGAGACAAAGGTGTGTGGGATGTGACATCCAAAAATTTAAATTGTGTGGAGTATCTGTATTGTCACTCATAGTGAATGGAGAATGATCTAATGCATGTTCATCAGAATATGAGATGATGGCAATGATGTATCATGAATGGTTGGGGAATAATTAAATTGCGCACCATCAGCAACAGGCAAAGGAATGACAAGAATCAATGATGAAGAATGAGATAGATCAGTATAAGGAAAAACCTTTTCATAAAAAATGACATCTCTAGATTGATGTCAAAAACTCATATCCTTTTTGAGCATATGGATAACCTACAAAAATTCCTGGTATAACACGTTGATCAAACTTATGCTGAACATTTTGATTTTGAGCAAAACAAAGACAACAAAAAACTCGCAAGTGAGAATAGTTTGGCGGTGATTTAAATAATAACTCATGAGGAGATTTTCCTGACAAAATAGGTGAAGGGGTTTTGTTGATAATATAAGCAACCGTTAAAACGCATTCACCCCAAAAGGATAGAGGCAAATTTGCCTGAAAACGTAAAACACGTGCAACACTAAGAAGATGACGATGTTTACGTTCTTTAACCCCATTTTGTTGAGGTGTAGCAACACAACTTCGTTGATGAATAACACCATGAGACGAAAAAAATTGTTGCATTTCACGAGACATAAATTCAGTTCCATTATCAGAACGGACAGTTTGAATTTGAGAAGAAAAAACATCACCCATACCATATACAAGAGAAGATATTTTAAATTTAAATTGAGTATGGACCATGGCAAAAAAAGATTTTAAAAAAGTTTGTGTTTCGGATTTGAGATGCATCAGATAAATCCAAGTTCTACGAGTATAATCATCCACAATTGTTAAGAAATAACGAGCACCAGAATATGAAGGTAGGGAAAAAGGTCCCCAAATATCACAATGTATCATTTGAAAAGGCTTAATAGATTTAATTGAACTAGATGGAAAACTCAATCTTGTTTGTTTAGCTTGAGGACAAACAGTACAAGATTCATTATTTGAACAAGAAATGAATGAAAATTCCTTAGCTAATAATTGCAAACGAGGAAATGAAATATGCCCTAAACGCCAATGCCAAATATTATTGTGTTGCAGTTGATGGATAGCAGCCGAAACAGATGCAAGCGGGTGGAGATGATACAAACCCTGATGAAGACACCCCTGGCCAATCCTCCTCTTCGATAACACAGGTCCTGGAAAAAACAAAATTTTTTGTAAAAATGGGCTGAAATTAAACCAGATTTAGTTAACTCACTGGTTGAAAGTAAGTTTAAGTGAAAGGAAGGAACACAGCGAACATTATCAAGTGTTAACAAAGGTGACACGATAATTCGACCCACATGAGTGATAGGTGCATGAGAATGATCAGGAAGTCGAACAAAAAGAATAACTTTGCAAACAGTGTAAGAGGAAAATAATGATAAAGAACTACATATGTGGTTGGTTGCACCTGAATCGATTATCCAAATAGACTTTGAAGAAAAAATACCTATCAGATTTGCTTGAGAACTAGAGCTACTTGAACCAACATATATAGATAAGAGTTTTGCATACTGTTCTTGAGAAATCATAGGAGCAGCAACAATCTCTGGTTGGGCAGCAAAGGCTTGTGGTGTTGAAGTGTTTGAAGGTCTTGTGGTTTTTCCATGCAATTGGTAAACATGTTTTTCGAAGATGGCCTTCTTTATTACAGTGATCACAATAAAGAGCATTGCCATTCAACTTGTAAGAAGTGATACGAGTATGGCCATCCTTATTGCAACGGTCACAATAAGGACGAGAAGAATTACCACGTTGCCCATTATTCGAACCTTTTTTGTGATTTCCTCCTAAACGAGTTGGATTAGTACCACAACCATTCGAATGTTGCTCAGTTCGATTAATATTGAGTGCCGCAGCCTCAGGCACAGGTGAAGAAGAGACCTGAATTTCTTGTTGTTTTTCTTCTTGACACACCAAATTGTATATTTTGGTGACCGTATGAAATGGATCCATTAATAATATTTGACTACAGATCGTAGAGAAACGATCATGGAGACCTTGAAGAAATTCCATTGCACGATCTTCTTGAAGACGATTAGCAGTAGCTAATCCACTACCACAAGTATAAACAGGAATAACAGATAAAGAATTTAATTCATCCCAAAGAGATTTAAGAGCAGTAAAATAAAACAATACCGAGTTGTTCTCCTGCTTTGATGATGAGATGGATTGTTTGAGTTGATAAATCTTGGGTGCATTAGTTTGAGAAAATCGATCACGCAAGTCTTTCCAAATTTCAAAAGCCGATTCAGCATAAAGAATGCTATTGCGAATTTCTGCAATGACAGAATTAAGCAACCAAGAAGCAACAAGATCATCACACCTGGACCATTTCTGCAACTCACTGGATTCGTCAGGTTTGGAGACGGAACCATCAACAAAGCCTAGCTTGTTCTTTGCTCGAAGAGCCCTTGTGATTGAACGCAGCCACGTACTGTAAATGTCACCAGATAATAAAGGAGAGACTAATACAGCAGTGGGGCTATCTGAATGGTGAACAAAGAATGGATCTTGAGAATCAACATTGTTGTCAGAATTGGTTTCAGCAGATTTCTTGGCTGGAGCTGCAGTAGTCATGGCTAACAATGATGATTAAGGAGAATACCAAAAGGAAAAAAATCAGAAAGAAGAACCTTGCTTTGATACCATGTAAAATATCAAAGAGACAAAGAATAAAAAGTGACACAGAGACTTTGTTTGTCTGCCTTAACTTGAGGTATAGACTGGCATGCTTTCATATATATAGACTTACACAATATATACAAAAGGAAATGACTTCTTCACTAAGATTACAAATTAGGAAATAGCTACACTAAGAGGCTGTTTGTTTTTCATTAAGTTCGTCTGAAGACTGAACTGAATAGGTAGACCCCACCGTATTCAGTCTTCAGACTGTTTGTTTTTGTTAGATTGGTTCAGCACTTAATGACCCATTCAGTGATATGGAGTTCAGCCACAAAATTAGGCAGAATGAACCACTGAATAACTTAATTCATTCAGCAGTTAATTCAGTGTTGTATTTAGAACAGTATTAAAATTCATTAAGAGTATTAAGTGGTTAAGTAGTATTCAGATCATTCAGATTAAGATTAAGTGAAAAAACAAACACCACATAAGGCAATTACTTGATCTGCGAGACAAACCAGTACAATATCTTTTTTGATATGTAGTATAATATCTTAAGAATTCTACTCTTTAAAAGAATAGTGATTTCTATGGTAGAGCTAGGTCCTCATACATTAGTTTTTATGCAAGAATTATTAGGTGTGAATTCTACTTGAAAAAGAGGTGTTTTATGCAATAATCCAAAATGGAGGTGGCATCTAACTCTTAAATGCTGTCAAGTTCATAACAGGCATGTCTAACCTCTTTGGTACTGTCAGAATTTATTCAGTTCAGTTCGACATTTCAGAGTATGCTTCAATGTTATCCCTCCACGAGCCTTAGGTGTATCTATATGGAGGTGAATAGATTTTTTAACCTATCTTGAAGTTGATGAATTAGTATTTTCAAGGATATGGGCCTCCCCGAAAGTAATAAACTGGCTTCCAATGTCGTATTCTTGCGAGCTCATGGTGTGTAGGGGTGCTTATCGAGCCTATCGAGCCGAGTATTAGTATATTC
>JABWDY010044438.1:5314-18013 GCA_013358455.1 Thalictrum thalictroides | reverse complement strand
TAAATCTGGTTAAGTTGATTGATGTAAGCATCAGCAATACCTCGATTTAGGGGTTAGCACAGTGAGCCAAACCCATATGGGTGAATGCTAAGCTAACACATACAGTACGTGGACTCTAATCCATCAGTCATCACCCTATCTAGCCTAATCTTTAAAGTCTTTGAGACATATTATGCCTATTAAACAAATTCATTCAAACTCACTCAGTTATAATGAGTTATGTTTTCATGTCAAATTGGTGATGTTTGTGATTCAAATGGTTTGGATATAGATTTAGTATACACATGTTTCTTATTAGTAGATTGTTTTTGGCAAAACTGAAACTCTATATTGTTCAATCTGAGATAAAAATGTTGAGATATTGGGGTAAACTGAACATGTTACACATAATACATTATATTTATACCAAGCTTACTTTGTTAATTGCACAAAACGAGATCCATAAACATCTAAAATGGCCCCAAAACATACACAATTGTTTTACGAATTTAAGAATCTGGTTTTATTTTCAACTAGAGATTAATGAAACTTTAATTTGTATTGATGTTGATCATCTATATATAAGCATGTTTATTATTGTTTGTGGTGTTCTAATATTCCGTGATTGTAAACACAGTTGGCTTATATTATTAGTCGATCATCTATTTATAAGCTCTTGTTCTAACACAGTCCTAGAAGTGAGACATCGGAAACACTAAGTTGAACTAATTGTATAGTTATTGAGTTGAGATATATTTGGTTCAAACCAATCTCCTGAAATCTATTGACAACATATAAGAATTTTCATTTGGAAATATATTTTTAAGCTAAGAATTTTATATTTCTAAATTCTAATTACTGATACTGTGAGTACCTGTACACAGGAACTTGGAAGGTTGTCCACGCTGTAAGCGATCTATTTTGATAGTGCCCGATAGTTAATATGAACATTGATCAAAACACCTTAGCAAGAACTTTCGGGCTATGAAATTTTTTAGAATACCAGTCTTGTTATTATTTCAATTATTCTTAGAGTATATGTGTAAGAGGTGCTACATACCATAGATTTTTTAAGTCTTATGAAATCAAACTTGTAGTTCAATGATACACCAGGTAGAAAAAAATGGTGCTGACAGCAATATGATGCCGAATTATGTATGAACTCTGGGACTCTGGTAGCTAGGTAACTGCAACTGAAGTTTTTAGTGTTTGCCTATAAATCTCACTAGGAACATGACTGCGCCCCAATGTCCCAATCCTCGGGTTCCAGCAGGGCCACCGCACGACAAGCCTAGAACAGTTTTTTCTGTATTAACCTCGATTATATATGAGGGTACGTCACCTTAACTGTTTGATTTGTTGAGACAATTTCCGGAAACACAAATCAAGTGATTGCCACACATTCAGAAAGTTCAATTAACGGCAAGTTATTCATGTGCATTTTCTTGAATTCCTTTTAAAAAGGCTAGGAACTGGACATGAATATATGGTTTTACTAGCCAATTAGGTGAAAGATAAAAGGTTGGTTTTTGGTTTACTTAGAGAGAAAATGTTGAGATATTGGAGTAAGCTTGGGTGATTTAGGTTTTGGTCACCGAAATTTAGTACTAATTAGGTTTTGCTTATCCTTTGAAATTAGGTTTTAGCCATCAATTTTGAACCAAAGTTCAAAAAAAAAACCCGGTTGAACCGGATTTTTTCATAATTACCTGAATTACCCCCGAAAAAGAACTCCAAACCCTAATTATTGATATTCCTACACAATGGTGCCCAAGCACTAGAAGGGGGTGAATAGTCTATTTAAAAACTTACTAGCAAAGATCACCCCCAACTGGTGAAACAGAGACAAACTGATACTAATCAGAGATATACTGACACCAACAGATATGCTTAAGATATACTAAGTGCGGAATAAAAGAATATCATAAGCAAGTCTCACACAAGAAGTAAAAACCAACAAGCACAAAATAATATGAGGTAAACTAAAAAGATAGTTATCAATCTCTACACTAAACACCAATACAACCTCCTAGTCCTTGGATACTTGTTCAACTAGATCAAGATGAATAAATCAACCTTAATCAATGAACTAAGTGATCCAATCATAGTTCTAGATTTGTTGTGGAGTATGATGGGGTGAGTAGAGAAAGAGACACTCTCACCCTTTCCTCTACCACATGGCAGCTCGTGTCAGGATACATGGTCTTGGCCCAATAAATGGGTATGGGTACGGTATGCTCTTCCCCTTTGGCCCTTTCTAGCTAATTTCTCTCCAATTTCTTATAATTCTTCTAAATCAAACAATTCCGGATCTTAGATCCTGTCAAGTAGTATCAAAACATTGATCCTACTCTTCAATTTCTCAATCTTCTTCTTCAATTTCAATTTCTTATTCTTCTTCTCAATTCCTTCTTCCAAACCCCTAATTCTACAAATCTCTAATTCAATCTTACTTCTATTTCTTTCAATTAAATTTCCAAGTGTCAATTACCAATTTCTTGAGATTCGCCATGGAACTAGGTTTCAAAAGATTGAAGAGAATCAAAAAATCAGGGATGTATTATTAAATTTGTTGATAAGCAAGCTACCATACAAGGCGATTTGAAGGAAATCGAGGAAACTATCAAAGATTTGACAATTGGAGCTTATTTCTTTTGGAATCAAGACTTTGTTGAATCTGAATGATGATGGATCCTATCATATGAACACCTTCTCATGCTTGCCATGCTTCACAGATGACGTAGTATGTGGACTACATCAATTCTTTTGAGCACAAAAGCATGGTGGATAACAGAGTGGGGGACTATTTTGAAAGTGATTTGACTGATACTTCACAAAGTGAGTGGATTGGTTTAACTATGTGCTCCCTTCGTGGTAAGTGTACTCATTTAAGTAGCAAAACCTGATGAATCAACTCTATTTTCCAAAGTTTCATCAACTTCAATGAATGATAGTTCACAGTCGAAGCCAGAATTCAGAAAACACATCAAAAAGGAGCAAGGCATAATAGTGTTCAACACCAATGTTAGAAAAGAAATCCTAGCCATGAAATTTCGAGTTATAAGATTCAGACACGTGTTTCTGTTATTAATTAAACCCAACGGTCGAATAAAATAATCCACGTCAGTTTTCTCTGTTATCTTACTAACAGTGTCGTTAACTGGCTGTGGGTAAGACAAATTTTTTTTTCTTTCCTGGGGTATTTGCAAATATCGACAAATTTCTCTTGGGTTTTGACAAAATGCCCCCTTTTCCTGGTCTTGGTCTTGGCGCTACAACTTTCGAAATTTTGATTAGATCAACACATAGTTTTCCACTTTAGGCCCAATGTACAAAGCCCTTTTTTTAGCAGGCCTAGATAAAGCCTGGTTTTCATACACTCTTATGTAACCCCTTAGGGGCATTCTCTGTAGCCTCAGAAATTGTGTAACCTGCAGGATGGGATTAAAGGGGCCATTTGGTGCTGGTGTGGAGTTTGGTCTACGAAGAAGCAGTATCATTTCCAGGATTTATTACATCGATGGGACGACATTGTGACCGGTGCTCTAAAAACAAACAAAAAAAAAAATCAGACACCACACAGTTTTCATATCTACACTATTGTAGTTCTTCATGAAAATTGCATTTTTATGAACTCATAGCATGCCATATTCATTGTAGCCACGTTTTCTCACTTTTGCAATGAAATTGCCAGTAAATCTGAAATTGTCTTAGTTCGATTATTTAAAGGTAAGTTAGCTAGAACTTTTATGAGTCAAACAAAATAAGAGATCACAGAATTGATCCTTAATGTGGTTTATTACAAGATGTTGAGATACTGGATTAAACTAAACCACAGGTGCCCTTGTTTTGTTCACAATAATCAGTGATCCATGGAGAAATTAAAACCTATGTAGACGAGCACAATCGATGCCTTCTTTCTGCAATACTTCCTTCATATCAGCATTCTTGAAGGAACTTTCTTAGCAGAAGGAGATTTTTTTGTCATCCGAAGATGATTAGCTCCACCTCCAACACTTCTCTTGGAAGCTTTATTTGATCTTCATTTATAGATCACACTAGAGGAGTATGATCTATACACATGCCTAACCTAACTATTAGCTAACTTAGGTTATTAACAAGCATTTTTTATAAAACAGCCATCTTTGTTTCTAGTTACTTGTATATTTTCTTCATGCAGCATGCTAAAATATATAATGACATCTTGGCAAGTAAGTTTCAAGTTTGGAAACTGTGAGGCTTAATTTCACATGAAACATTATCTATTCATCTTTGAAATCAATTAGACCACAAAATGGGATAGAATTTATATCTTATTCATTAAGTTTTTCTACTCTACTCGTATTAACATTCCTCATATCAAACCACACCACAGACCTAATTTACAAGAAACTCAAAATGATACCATTGAGCGGTAACAAACAAATCAAGAAAAATATGGATAAAACAGCCATCTTTGTTTCTAATATCATTGGCATCCAAGAGTATGCAAAAAAATATGATGATATTCATCATATTCGTGCTGAAATACGGTAAGTGCTGTTGATCGTCTGGTTAGTTATATAAGTCATCCAGGATTTCAAGTTCGTCAGTCTCCCGCAAATTCAAATAAATTCAGCTAATGTCCTTAGATATATGACATGATTTTGCTTCAATTTAGCTCTGTTATTTGTGTATCTTCTGAAATGAGCGTTCAGACTATATGATTCAGCCTGTTGTTATCCAAATCACTTCATCTTAAAGTTGAATTGGATTTATAGAGATTGTGTATTTGGTATTGTTTTATATTTATTGGATTTATTCTTAATGTGTATAATTTTAAATTCTAATGCAAAAGTTAAACCACCATTCCTCCACACTTACATTATGGGCATATGGCAGTGTATCACATCAAGCAAATAATGTGCTTATCTTTCAAATCATGTGTAGGCTTATAAGAGAATTAATGTCCATCATATCTATTAAACAATTAACATTATTTCTCAATGAATCAAACACAACATTGCTTCTGGTTACATCAACCTAACACACTTGGTTAATATGTTCTGCAGTAAAAAAAAAAAACTCCCTTGTTTCAATTCAAACAATAAGTCTATAACATGTATGATCTGAGCCCCAACAGGTGACTCTCTGATGTTGTTAATTTGTTGAAGCCTCGCCATGTTGTTTGAGAAATTTACAACAGGACTAGGATCTTTTGTAGCACTACAAATGATGTGCTGGTAGGTTTCAGTTTCAGTTCTATAGTACTATCACTAGTTAATATTTCAATCAAATAATTTCCGTCGATGCTAAAATTTTAGTAGTTTTTTCTCTAAAGAAGTTTGATTTTTACTTTAAACAAATACAAGTACTAAACTCAATGTTATATATCATTATGATCATAAGTACATTCAGTTAGAATATAGCTTTCAAACATGTACATTATTAGTGTCTAGTGTCTCCTCGTGACAAAAAAAATCCGTATCAGAATTCAAAAACAATACTCTGCACTGAACTACAACAAAAGATAATACCTTAGGCACCTCCTTCCAAATGATTATGAGCCCTGCAATACATAAATCAATAGAATGTGTAAATCAACCTTTAGTAAATTTTCTTAACAATAGCAACTAGCAAGGACATTAAATGAATTTATCAATATGATATATTTTATAACCCATATCAAGGTACATCTCTCATTTCAAGGAACAAGATAAAAAAACAATCTACAGAATGTGATAAATAGTGAGTCAGTAACTTCTGTAAAGAGCAAGCACTCACCTACAATAAACATCTGATTGTGAGACTGAAGATCAAAGCTGAAATGTCTGAACACGATAGTTTACCAGTGCTACCAGTAGCAATAAATGCAGGGGGCAAAATGAAAAAGAATGGAAACACAAAAGCTTTGAACATCCTCCATTGTAGGTGCTACTCTGAAGCATGCAGTTACAACCAACTAACAAAAGAATCTTACTATCACTTATTCACATGGAACGAGATAAAAGAACAAGATGGGGAAATTGAACAACAATTAAGAGTCAGCTACAAAGCTTAACCTCCCGATTATGGCGTACAATTTCTAGAAATGAATTACATTGGTGCAATTAGACCATGGAAAAGTCAACAGACACTTGAGAAGAAAAGTGAGTATGGTTTACAACATGTAGAAATAAACTACATGGGTGCAGTTAGACCATGGAACAGTCAACAGACAGAAAAGTGTGTTCTAGATCTAGCTTGTTGATGTCAGAAATATTTCAAAGCTGTACAATAAAGTTAAAAGAAAAGACAATTTTTAGTATCTCATTAATGGAAACCCTGAAGTAAGAAAAAGGCATAATGTTTGTAGCTTCAAAAATACAAACTCGAAGAACAAACTTCTTCGGGTGGTAAAATTTGATCTTACAGTGAACTGGCCCCGATGAAAGGAAACTTGGCATTTTCCTTGAGCCAGTTGTAAGTCCACGGCAAAGACAAATTTGATGATCACTTGTATTCAACATGGCTATTCATCTTATGTGTCAAATCTGCGCATCAAACATCATATTTTCCTACAACAGTTTTGGTACATGAGGGTCCCTGCAGCAGTTGCTTGAACAGGTTCATGAAATCAGGAATCACCCATTTCTCCAGCAACAAACTTCTTTTGAACCGAGGCGACAATTGATATATTCAAATCACATCTCCATTTCTACGTTCCAGGACCAATCGAAGATTTTAATATATTGAAACGAGCAATGCACCCACTTCCACAATGTACTATACAGATGGCGATGGATACGGTCCGTCAACTACAATGACCTTTGAGTAATTCAACTTTTAACAAGATTCATCGACATATGCTTCTCAATTAACTTATCCACAAAGGCACGAATCTACAAGTTGATAAAAACTAAAATTATCAAGACTTCAAAGGAAATTATAAACGAATATGTTATACACCAGGAATTAGAGATGAGTAATACATCTAGAATCTAGACTGCACCAAATGAAACGTATGTACATACTTAGCGGAAAAGGAATTTTTAGGAAAAAGTTGTGCCAGGTAAAATAGTAATTTTGCTCAAAATTAGAAACCTACCATTCTTCTCTTTCTCCCTCTTTCATTTCTCCCACTCATCTTCTATCTCTCCAATTTTCCGGAAAATTGACTTTCTACAAATTAATCACATTATTAAACTAACTTGCTCACCTTATTCTTCCGTTTGAAGTCAAGAAACTCAAAAGCATTCATGGCTTTCTCAGCATCTGTAACCTGCTCCATGACCTGATGAACCATGACAAGAAAGTATAATAAAATGTTAGGGTGAGAGTCTTAAAATTTTAAAATGTATATTGGAAAGTTCATTGCCACAGCTTCTCCAATAAACAATTAAAGTTTTCACATACACACAAAAGAACCTTTATTGCAAACGTGATAGCTAAAAGACTACTAAAAGCAATAAATAGAAAAAGAGACTACCTTAGTTGCACTCTTCTTCATTATTGACTTGTAGCCTTCTCTATCAATTTTCCTAGCTTTATACAGAGGCATAAGCAATGATCCAACATAGTCCACAACAGCCTTTTTAATACGCTCTACTCCTCTTGTTTGATTGTCAACCATTACTTGGTTTACACCACCATGTGAAACAGCACTTCCTTCTTTTCTTTTGTCATGCCTCCTGCTCACTGGTCTTGATGCTGCGCTTGAATCTTCCTCATCTCTTATATTCAGTTTAGGGTGAAAGAAGTCAGGGTCGACTGCTGCTGCTTGCGACTGCCATCTCTCAATGTCCTGATAGTCCTTCACCCCTCCACTACCAGCACTGTCAACCCACGCTTTCGTAAATCTACTATCAGTGACTGCACTTTCTCCAGAGTGCTCTCGGGGGTTCATATGGTACCCAACCTCATTTGATTGGCTCTGCTGCGTATAATTATCACCCGACATTCTTGAAGTGTCAAGCTTCGCACAGGTGGAAGAAAAATCAACAGTCCAATTCCGAACTTTACAGTTCCTGGAGTCAATTTCTGATAGACAATCTTGTCTTCCTAAAACTCCCCCTGACCACCTCTTTGACTCATCCATTTGTGCATACTGCTCTCGTCTAGCAAATTTGTGAAATGAGGGTATCTTGGGAAGCTCACGAACTGTGAAACGCTCTGCTTCAGAAAATGTGTATGCCTACAGAAATATCCAACATCAAAGTTACAAAAATAAGAATAATACTAATATTCACTTCAATCACAACAAAAACATTCAAAATAAGTCACTTGGACAGCACACATACGCATAACAAAAAAAAAAATATACTCATCATGGAAGATTGTGATTGATTCATATACATGGAACTTGCTGAAGTCTATGAAAAACACAGAATATAGTGGCAAAGATGAAGGGGATACAGAGATACATAGTTGTTTTCATGTAAGAATCAAATCAGGTTATTATATCATATTTCAATATAAACACCCATATAAAATTTCAATCACACGTGTAAACAAACGCACACACAAACAACTTTTTTGGCACCTTAATATTTAATTAATTAACTAAATAATGCCACTGTTTGGGATCATTATATAAACTCAGAGAAAGCATAGAGAATAAATAAACCGTGTTTAGGGTTGTAAAAGAACAAACCTCTGCAGCTGCAAGAGCGGCAGCACAAGCTGCTTCAGCAGCGGCAAAAACAGCAGCTTCTTCTTCAGACATTGCGATATTGTTGTCCGCTGCCTTGGAATCAAGGTCTTGTCCAACTTCTTGTGAATGTAATGAATTCCCCTCAGATTTCGTATCAGTAACAGAGTCCAACCTGACTAGCTTGCTATTTGTTTTCTTATTGTTTGCATTTGATACAGTTTTCTTTCCAGGGGAAGAAGGAGCCCGCATGTTTTTTTTATTATATGTTCCACCATTAGCCCTGCGTGTATACTTTTCAGATATAGAAGCTTTGGAGAATTTATTCTTGGATAACTCCGGTACAGTTGTTTGCCTCAACAATTTTAGGCCACCATTAGCAGCTTTTTCCTTCCGGAAGACTTCAATCCACATGCTGACCAGCTGGCTTGCAACAGCACGAATATCACGACTAGTATGAACACATACTTTCTCTTTTACAGTTCTTCCTATACCTGCATCAATTCAAAATGTTTGCCATTAAAACGTTATGATGCATAATTAGTTCAAACAAGAATATTTATCCGATTAGATCATACCAGTAATATGGAACAAGAATTTATCAGCACGTCAAAGCATATTACTAATTGGTCCTAAGTTACCTAACCAATAAAAAGACTTGATTGTTTCTTACAGAAATAATATGCTACTGGCTATTTGTTTTCTTTTTACTATAATAAATTATAAGCTAAACATGATCCTGTAATGTAAATTAGTTGCACGAGATGAAACCTGATAGGCGGACAGCAAGCAGATCAGTAGAGACAATCACAAGAAGACGAACACAATGACGCAGTAGTTGGGTTCCATCCTTGCCCATCGAATCCTGTTTTTCCAAAAGTATAACTACTTATGAGACCAGCCCAAAGACAATTCAAATATCTAACTGAAAACAAAATGTAACCATTTAAGATGAAAATATATATAATTGCATTATAGATGGAAACCAAAATTACCAGTATCCAAGAGTTGAGTATGCTAAGTCCTTCTCTGGTCCCAGCAAAGGATTTAAGAGCTTCAACAGGAAGATTTAGTAATTCTTTAGACAGATGCAGCCGTCCTGCTGTAGTTTTTGCATTATGAAAGATTTCCTGTAGTAAAGCTTCTTTAGTTAACATATGGTCATCATCAAAGGAGCTCTTGTACAGAACGTTCGAGAGTTTGACTGCCTCTAGCCTCTTCAATATATCCCTAACTTCATTCCTTTCAGTCTCTGTATGTCTCCGTGCAGCCTCCATTGCTTCTGCTTCAGCTGTATAATCCTTTCCAGTATTCAAAATGTCCATTATGCGTACTGCCTCCCGAAGGCCACTCATCATTGCACCACCAACTGTATCTGGATGCTCCTTGCATGTAGCTTCACCAGCAAAATACAAGCAGTTCCCAACAGGCCTACCAAGGATATCATAATCCTCCCCAGATGCTCCTACAGAAACATAGGAGTAAGCTCCTCGACTGAAGGGATCTTGGCCCCAATTTGTCACAACCGATGCAACTGGATCTGGCACAGATGCAGTCCCAAAAAGTTTACGAAGAACCTTCAGAGCATGGTTTACGTGATCAGTCAAGGACATGCTTTCACCATCTATAGCTGCTTTACCAACGACAAGTGCAATAAGAACAGGAGCTCCAACAGTTTTCTTCACATTCCAGAACATAAAGCACTGACCCCTGCGATCAGTTTCCTCTGCAGTAGCTCCAAAGTAGTCTACTGAATCATCCCAAAATACCTCTGGAAATTCCAAGACTACTTTGTTCAAAACACCAAAACCAAGTTGATGGATGGAAGACTGTTTCCAATCTGGAAGAGATGGCGAAAACTTTATGGTATTTGCCTTTAAACAACCTAACGGCACTGTTATCAATACAGCATCTCCTACAAATTCGCTACCATTTGACGTTGAAACTTTAACTTTTAGATGTGATTCGTTTATTGCGTCACACTCTTTCATGCTATATGAAACTTCAGTGACCACATGGTTCAAGTGAATATTGAGGCCTTTCCCTAAAGATTCAATGACATTGGTGTAGCCACCTTTAATCATGCAGTGGGCCCCTCCAAAACCTCCATAAACATCATCCTGATTCCAGTAAGGAAGAGAAACAGCTTTAAGCTGAGTAGCACAACCATACTCCAAATTGGCGAAATGCCAATTCATTATTCTCCTCTCGAAGGGGGTCAAAGGTTCCTTATCAGAACTAATCCGACTACGAATTGTATTAGCATCACAATCTGGTTCAATGTCCAAAGAAGCATTCATTAAAGCATCAAACTCCAACTCTTCAGCATCCGACCCTGTTCGAGCCACACGGCGTTTTTTCAGCGCATATTCTAAACCTCCCTCAAGTGACATTTTTTCGGCAAGTTCTCCCTTCTTTGAGACAAGTACTTCCACATCATCAAGAAGAGCATTGAACTCTGCTTCCAGAGCTTCATCCAATTCTGATGGAACTTTCTGGCCCGTCGCAATATCATAGAGAGGGCAGTCACTATTCAAAACTGTCAAATCAAGACCCAATTGTGAACAGATCAAGGAGGACGGGTCCGGTCTTCTTTCAGTTGCAACATCAGCCTCCACACCAGTAATTATACTTGCCCCAAGATCCACAGGAACTGAGAGAGATGAATGATCTGTATAAACACGACCTCCTAATCTATCACGGGCCTCAAGAATGGTTACAGAAAAACCTTGTCGTTGCAAATGACGAGCTGCAGTCAATCCAGCAGGACCAGCTCCAATGACAATGATTCTTTTTTTATCTTTTGAGTTACATTGCATACTATCAATCCCTTCAAAAGAATCTATGGATTGAACTGCAAGTGCATGTTTTATTTTTGGCGGATCTACAAAATTTGGTCCACCATCCACTACTACCCCAGGAAACTTAGTCAAAGTATCAAAATGCGATGTTCTGTTCGGTTGCTGTACAACAATGCATTCATTCTTCTGCTCATTATTAATTATATGATCTTCGGATTTTATCAAGCCATCCTCTGATCCAATGCTTGCCACAAGCTCTACGTTTTTTGTGGCTTGGGATACATCATTGTGGAAGAGCATATCCTTCTTTGTCTCAGTAAAACTCTCAGAACACTTAACCTGAATACCTACGCAAGGACTTCTACCCTCTGAATCAGTAATCTGTGCCCCACAATTGTCCTCGGTTTTGCTTTCATTAGGAAGTTTATGGTGAGTCTCTGTGTTAGGTTTAGCTTTTTCCTTTGCAGAAGCAACGCCTACATTTATATAACCCTGTTGAAAGCACTTGTTAAGATTTCAAAAGTGAAATACAGAGATTCATGAGACTATATCGAAAAGAATAACAAAGTCCAAAAATTAGCTCAGCCAGACATCCGGCCCCAATCCCCAAATAAAAAGAAACAAGAAACAAGTTTAATAAGGCCACATAAAAGGACAATCAATCCATTCAACAGAGACCTGCAGGAAAGGGTTATTAAATAAATATCCATGTAGTGTGAGATTGCAAAAACTTACATAATGGTCAAGAAAATCATATATCTCACAAATGAGGGATGCTCGTGGTGAGTCATGGTTAGATGATGCATCAGTGGCTCCGCATTCTGAAAGAGGCAAAATCCGACTTGCATCTTTACTCCAAAGACCCAAGATTGAATTCCTGCATGCAGTACTCAAATGCATCTCAGACCTTGAGCTTTTCTCCTTTACTCCAAACATTCAAAGTAAACAATACATAGCTTAAGTACACTCTATATACCAGATATTTCTGTGCCCCACTCTTTCTAGCATACATTTTACAGAAGCAGTTTCTTTCTTTTTACTTTATTTTGTTAATTACTGAAAGAAATTTTAATACGTCTGAAAATTAATGTCTGAATATTATGAAACATCATGTTACACAGACCGAATGCTTTAAGTTTTGGATTGCTGATAAGTTGCACTTTCTTGATTCAAGAGGGAAGCAGTTACTTACATACAACAACAGCCACAATGATACGCATTGTCAATATATACAGTTGCAACAAAACGTAACAATTATTGGTTGTAATGATAGCTGTCAAACCTATAGTCTCTAATTAATTATAATTTATA
>JABWDY010044397.1:3092-19540 GCA_013358455.1 Thalictrum thalictroides | reverse complement strand
AAAAAAAAAAAAAAAAAAAAGGTAGAACAATGTGATGATTGCAGGATGTAATGAATATGTATTCTGAAGGATTGGTTTTGCTATTCAGAAAAGATTGGCAAAGCATTTTGTAGCGCGCTAGTCCACCACTTTTGTGTCTTGAGTTTATCAATAAAATTTCTCTTGTTATAAGAACCAAAAAAAAAAATATAGCGGAGAGGGAACATTGGGAAGATAGCATGTTTCCAGAATTGAATTGATAAAAATGATGCAAAATAGCTTTCAGTGGCAGTATCAAAACTATGAAGCAGGAACATGGTGTTACTATTGCGAGAATAAAAAATTTAATTAATTGTTGGAACCGATTAATAAAGGAAATGTAAGCATAATATACATCTACCATTGGTATTCACTAAGTGTAAGCTGTCACTTCTTGTGACAGTCTCCTTAAAGTCGGTGTAATTAAGTAGGAGATAGACGACAAAGGGTAATGGACAACAATGTGATGATTGCGGGATGTATTGAATATGTATTCACATAGAGAGTAACATAACTCCTATAAGCTAAAACCAAATCAACTAAACCTATACAACCATAGGGGTAGGGGCCCTCGTTAACAACCCCACTTACCAATAAAAAAAAAATGAATATGTATTCCGAGGGATTGGTTTTGCTATTCAGAAAGGATTGGCAAAGCAGTTTGTAGCGCTAGTCCACCACTTTTTTGTAATTCTTGAGTTTATCAATAAAATTTATCTTGTTATAAGAAAAAAAAAAAAACAAAGGAGAAGGAACATGGGGAAGATAGCATGTTTCCAAAATACAATTGATAAAAAAAGATGCAAAGTAGCTTTCAGTGGCAGTATCAAAACTAGAAGCAGGAACATGGTGTAACTATTGGGAGAACCAAAAATTTAATTAATTGTTGGAACCCATTAATCAAGAAAAGGTAAGCATATATATATACATCTACCATTGGTATTCACTAAGTGTAAGTTGTCACTTCTTGTGACAGTACACCATAAAGTCGGTGTAATTAAGTAGGAGATAGACGACAGTTATAGCTTGAACAAAAATTTAGAAGATAACATTGTTTAGGAATGTTATCTGTTATCGTGCCTAAGATTAAAACATAGGCAATGTATAGAAAGCTATACCTCGAAACCTGAATGGTCATCACAATACAAAGCTGCAAGATGGTGACGATTTCTGGCACCAACATCATTCATCTCATTCAGTAAGACTACATCACCCACTTCAAATATCTACCATAAATAACGATCATCTGGTCAGACCAACTACTTATATAGAAGAATCAATGTGCAAGCAATTGAAATGGTAAAAAGGGAAGAAAATTCACACAATTAAGGGATTAATGGATCTCAAAAGGTTAAACAAAATTTGCCTCCTATAAAAGGCCAAAGTCTATGTGAAATTACCAAAACAACCCTCAAAGATAATCCAAACGATCACTGAAACTGTACAATGCTAAACAAATAGAGTTCTTTTCTTCAAGGTGTTCAGTGGTCTAATGGTCAAGCCTTGGGAGGTTTTCTAGCTATCATTATTAATTAATAATGTGAACATTTAATCAAACGGCTTGCATAAATCTAAATGTTCATTCGATTTTATACGGTTCAAACAATAGTGGCTAAAAACAAGAAAATAGACGGATAAAAATATACAAAACATTGCCAAGAAAACATTTAGCCCATGCAATGTATGGGTTTTAGATTGTTGTCTATATATTTAATATGAAAATACAAATATAGTCTTTAAGTTGTCGTCCACTTATTAATATTTCAAAATTACAAATTTAACCTTCTTAAGTTTAAAATTAAACTTAATTCTCGTCAATTAGGCTATCGATAAGGAGAGATAAATTTTTACTATGGGCAAGTCCTCTTTTAATATAGAGTATAGATAAATACGTGAACATTTAATCGGACAGCTTGCATAAATCTAAATGCCATTCGATTTTATCCTGTTCAAATAGTAGTGGATAAAAACAAGAAAATAATAGGATGAAAATAAACAAAACATTGCCATGTAAAAGAAGACATATGGGATCATAACACCTTTATAGGCTTTGGATGATGATTGTTTTCTCGAACAGTTTTCAGTAACCCAGGCATAAGAGTTGTTCGAGCAACCTGTAAGAGATGCACGAATCAGACTACTAAGATTATTGTATGACATCATATAGATACAATTTATACAAAATTCAACACAATAATATATTAAAATGTGATTTTAGACCAGAATGCATGCTCAAATATACAATAATAAGATTAATCCAGCAATAACACTTGCGTGCCAAGCCAAGATTAATGAAATTTTTTTGTGAGAGCCTGAGAGGCGGATGATCTGGTACATTTGAAGTCTATTCGAATAGTTAGTGTGGTTTTCAAAACTCATTTCCTTTTTCTTTAGTTTCTTAAGTAAAATTCCATTGATCTATAAAGCAAAGACCTATCTGATAAGTCACAAAGAACATCTTCACAGATCGTAGAAAAGCTTCCTATTTTTGTTCAATGGTAAAACACTCAAGTAAAATGTTCAAAAACAATCTTTATAGTTTGCTAAGATTTAATATTATCGGCTATCAAGTCAAAACTTGACCCAAGAATCTAGCCGTTGCTACAGATTATGTTGGCCATCTAAACACGCACGAAATCAGCACATCTCGCACGGATAGTCAATATCTAGTTATGCACATTGTTTTTGTTTAACAAGACTTCTCTGGCATAAAAAGAAATACTCCTCTGGCAAACACACGATGGTTTACACAAGAGGTTTTGTAATAACACACCAACTCGCATATGCTTACGAGGATATATCATATATAATATAAATATAAGAAATGACTACACATAAGTTTCACTATTCTATGTGGTTATTATATTCTGGGTAATGAAGAGCTCATTATTATTAATTCTTGGGTTTGGGAATTTATCTATAACTTAAGTGACACAATAAAAGCTTTTTCAGGCAGCAAAGATTTATGTATTTTCTCCTTTTGTACTCACATCTACTCTCTTTTCTTTTTCGTTCTGAATTTTGTTTCCCATTTTTATAAAACCTAATTTTAGGAGGTCAGGAGATCGTCCTCAACCATGTCCTTCGGGAAAGCGTGCTTTCCTTTCATAGCATAAATAATTAGAATAGAGAAAAAGAAAGAAAACCCCAAATGAGAAAGTGCTTCCTCATAGCAAGTGCCTCATGAGTTTGTCCATTGAATTGCCAATTGCCACTCTTGAGTGAGGAAAATGAATCAGATATAGATGGAAAATGTATTTAGACGTCAAGGAATATAGATAATAGCAAGAGATGGCCATATATCTGCACTTCCTAAACATTAAATTCTCTCCTCATGGTGGTCTCCCACACGAACCCATTGTTACTCTTCACCTCCTCTTGTAATAGAGGAAGTAATCAAAACTAGATGGGAATGATGCTTCTTGCTAGGCAGTGTGGCTTCCTTTAGCTACCAATTTAGCCTTCCATCTAAGAAAATCCCAATATTCCTTGCTTCTGGTTTGGCTGTATGCCCAAAAATTAGGAAGAAAAAGTGCCCACAAAGCATACCAAATATTTGCTAACAGTACCACTGGATTACAAATTATATTTAGAGGCCAAGGCATATAAATTGTAGACAAGAAAACCCATACAACGTCCAAATAATTCAGCCCTCTCTTCATGGTGGCATCCCATACCAATCCATTATTGACCCTAGCGAAATATAGTACACTTAATTTTTGTTATAACGCCTAAGGCATACAAGGCACCATATTGAGCTTTAGTTGGCCTAGCTCCCTTTCAATCATCATGCCAAAAGATGGATGAATCCATCGGAGCCGGGGAAATCACGTTATGATATTTTTGCTCAAGTTTTTTTTTCAAAAAAAGTGGCAATGTGGGTTACTTTGAGTCAAACCTCTAATACTCGAGCAACCAAGATGGTGACCTGTCCATGAGAGTTTATGAAATGTGCAAATGATATTCAATCATTACCCACTCCAATTTATTCAACATGAACTCAAGCACTCCATGACAGTTGTCTGCTTTTATCAACTCCACATCTAGAATGTCTTCCATTAAAAAAATATGACTTTTGGTCAGAGGAGCTAACCTGCCAAACTACACACTTCTAAAGTTCGAACTCATTGCAAACTGGCAATAAAGGCTTAAGAAGAGCAGTTATTTTGCTAAAACAAGAGCCAAAGGTTAACAACATCGTGATGACAGTAATATTTACCATGTGGTACTGGATACTAGGGCCAACAGAAAGAAGAGGAGACAGGTCTTTAAAAAAAAACCAACATTTCTGTGTGGTGGCTTATTGGGATCCTACGAGTGTATTTTTCTGCAGTATTTGTTCAACAGAAAGGACGCAGATTTCAAGAACCTGTTTTCATGGGCTGTTTGTGTTCTGGCTGTAATTACTGATTAGAACCTCTCATCCAGCCCCTTTGGCTGTATGAAACTATGGAACACTCTATTTAAGTTTATTTTAGCCAAACAAAAATCTAAAATACTCATCGTTTGTTGTGTCTTGGGTGTTAAGGCAAGTATACGTGGTGTTGGCTTGAAATTCAAAATGGTAATTCATGTAGAGCTCCTTGGCCACTTCAATGAACAATATATATTGAACAATAAAAAGATATGCTCTAATATCGAGAACAATTGGATATAAAAGAAAGAGGTGGAAAATTACTATTAATAACAAGTTTGGAGGGGACAACAATCTATAGGGGGAAACTCAAAGTGCTCCAAACATATTTAGAGCTCAAAACGAGATAACAGAAACCCGGTTATCTTGAAAATGTGATATGCACAACCATCATAGCTTTAGATGATGGAACAAATTTCAAACCAATTTGAAACACTATCATATGGAAGTAGACAAACCTCAAAATCTGATGAACGAGGATTCGAAATTTTCACTGACGTTGAATTATCATCCTTCTGGTTTAACATAGTGGTTATGTCATTGTAAGAGCATAATATCCAAGTCAACACCTCAGAAAAGCCAGACATTGCAAACTACAAAAAGAAACATAAGAAGCGCATAGTGAATAGAATTTCATATTAAGAAAGGGTGTAAAATTTCAGTATGATAGCGCAAGATCAAACATAGACTAAAGTTATCTCTATTAAGATTCTTACTGTATTCTTTTATTCATTGATAAAAAAAAGCCCATTCTTGAACTCTATGTAGCTTCTGTAGCATGTGATATTACATTAATTTTAAATTGGGCTCTACTGACCCATTAATGTGTCTGAATCCTTCTAAATCTATTTGTTTTGGACATAACCAGTATGTCCATTAGTGTTAATAGTATATTGACACGTTCTTTGCATCTAGCCATCTAATGTTTGTCCAACTTTGAAAGAAGAAGGTTATAACATTCTTTGAGCCTTATAATTGGCTACTACTAGTTGCTTACTGACCAAGACCCTACTTATTGTGCATAAAACCTATATAGATTGAAATTCAAAAGGCTGAACCTACTTTTTTAGTCTTAGTGTCAAAAAATGGGACAAAGACTCTACACTTCCTATGAAAAAAATGAGAGTTGAGATAAGATAACTCTACCCCGTGGGTTAGATTCCACAGAGATCCCAAAGGTTCACAGCACATCTCTTCTTCTTACATGAGTTACCTTCTCAAAACCTTCTTTCCCTGCTTAATCACCCAATCTAACAGACAGATCGTAGACTCTTTAGACGTATAGCCTCTACTACATCATTAATACCTCCTACTGTCTATGGTCGAGATGAGGCTTCTGCCAGGGAAGCCACTTAATCACAACTCAAACACCTTCCACTTGCAAGCAAATCGGATCCTTTGCAAACAATCCCAATCCTAAGAGTCTTTCATGTTCATCCTTATGGTTACTTTACATACAAACTACTCATAATTATAGCAACCAAGAACCTACCTGGACACCAGTAGGAGTTTTAGAGTCTACTTAGAATGGTATTTTTCATTTACTAAACCTATAATATGCATTTTAGAGCATTAAAGTCAAACACCTACCCAATATGGGTACTGTGTCATTTTAAATGCGGCCATGTGACATAAAATATATCAAATGGCAGTCAACAAAAAATACACTTAAGAAAGCAAAGTCCGTAGCCATGTTAAGAGAAATGAAAAAGGATGAATTCCAAAGCTCTTTTTTTTTTTTTTAGAATTTCCATGCTGTAAGGCATAATATCAGGCAATGCCAATGAAAGGTTTTAAGCTCACTTTTAACAACTTTTAAAAAATTGTTGGGCCAATGCATCTTAGTGGCATACTTTTAGTGGTGTCATTTTTAAGTGAAGGTGTACATGTCCACTTCATTTTAAAACTAACGAGCCGCCAGACATTGTGGCGGTTGGGGTGATTGGAATGAAACGCCACATTCTGGTGGTTGGACAGGAGAGATAAAATAAAAAAAAACATGATTCCTTAACAATTCTTCCTCACATTTCCCTTTCTTCATCATAAAACCTTAACAATTCTTTACTCATCTTTAACTAAAAATGAAAATTATGTATTTATGTGAGAAGAAGAAGATTAAAAACCAGATCTAAGATGAATTGGATGAAAGAGATGAGAGAGGGAAAAAATTGATTGGGTGAAAGAAATGAATTGGACGAGATGGGAAAAAATTGATTGGCATCCATGGGTATCGACAAGTTCTTCCAAGAGTTTCCTGATCAACATAAATAGATTGTTAACTACTTCGTTGGGTTCATGCTTCTTCAGTTTCATCCACTTCTTGTTCAAACAATTACAAAATTAATAATAATGGGTTGTTCCCTAGATTATAAGAAAATTGATTCAAGACAATTTGCTGAGTATATGATGAGTTCTGGACTTGTTTGTAAATAAAAATGAAGTTTTTGGATGTCTAGAAGGCGTTTTTTGAAGATAGAGTTTTATGATGTTAAAATTACTCGAACCGCCACAATTTATAGCGGCTCAGTGTGTCAGAATTTACATCTTGCATTGGCTCCTCTAAAACCAACAAATCAACTTTTATAAAATAACCCTCTTAAAATGCTGAAGTGGCACCTGACTTTTTTTGCTAAAGTCTAGGTGTCACCACTAGCATTGGCATTGCCCTAATGTGCCATCCTTTGATGATTATAAATGATGACAGTACCTAAACCTAGACCACTTAGAATACAAAGTCACTAAGAAATTAGTCATTGAATGGCAACTGCCAACTGATATATCCAAAAACAAGAATGCTGACGAGAACAATTTTTATAACAAAACCAAACTGGACATGATCTGTAACTTTATAATTAAAACAGAATATATGAATAGACCACAGTAGAGAAACTCTTGCTTGATACCTCCAATCTAATCAAATTGCTGATTTGACTCAAAGATTGCTCTCCTCCTCCTCGTGTAGAGCTAGAAACTTTTGCAAGAATGTTTTCGAAACCATATGCAATGGCAAAATCCTTCAAAACATAACCACTTAGTTATTGAAAGTGCATGTGAATATCTGATGCTTTCACAATTAGTCAACATAACAAATCAAATTAGACCCAAACTTTATATATATATCATAGTCAGTACCTCTGCCACATCACAAGCTTCAAGAACATCACTTCTGGTTGGAGGTACAGATACAATGATACTGCATTCGTCGCCACTTGAAACAGATTTTTCAGCTAGCAATTGCATCCTATTCAACAAACTTATAACCTGTATGAAATGATAATCAATATTCAATAATGACAAACTATCAGAAACAAAATTCTTCAGTATTCAGCAATCTTTTTATTAGAAACTTCTTTATTACCAGCAAAATAATATTGAACACACATCCAACATGTCTTCCATGCATCTTGTGCTTTTAGGTTTTATATAATGTCAGTGTGTCTCTGGCCCTCAGGCAGATATCATGGTAACTTTAAACATGAAATTAAAATCTAATATACTATTTGTATATGCCTTCAATGCGTCTAACATTTATATTCCTCAGCATAGTTGAAAATACCGATTTTATGCGGATATCCTATTTCTGAAAAAAACGGATTTTATCAAGGTTTCGACATTACAATCTAATTTGGAAGCAGAGTCTTCGTGGATATTAGAGAAGTCTAACATATCTGATTTCTCAAATATTGGCATAATTCGTGGGAAAACAATGGATATCCCCGATGTTTTGAACTATGTTCCTCAGTACGTGTATTGCTCGAGCAAAGTTGTAACACATATTTGTAAGTATTCTGCCTATGGAAAATGGGTGCTTGCCATGAGCTCTTGGAAACGATTTAAGTGTTTTCACAACATGCTGGCATGCGTCGAACATGACTTGTTAAAAAAAAAGGAACTGTTTTCACCAAATCTTATGTCATGTGTCTCTTAGGCACGGAAACATAGATAGCGTCTCCCAGGCACGAAAACATATATAGCTTTTCTCCAGCACAGAAATATATAGTGAAATTTGTGATTCACCACTAGATTCAATTGTATGGTCTATAGAGAATTCCAAACATAAGCTTTTGTTAATTCAGGTACTTGACAAAGACAGAAGTAGTAATACCTGATTTGCATCTGCAGAGACACCAATTCTGCCAGTTATTTTTGACAATGGAACCTCCATACTGTATGGTGATAAATCAGGATACACATATGACTGGCCATCAGAGCTGATTACTTCTACCGGTTCAACCTCAAATTTCCTTTTACAGTACATGGAAAACATGGTTACCTGAAAAGCAAAGCACATGTTTTTATTAAAAAGTACATACTGGATCTGGATACATTCAAAGTTGACAGGCAAACAAATTCAACACAGTTAGCTTACAAACCCACCATTGTGTTTAACACAATTTTTGCTTTCGTTAAATCAGTTGCAGTGCATTCAATGAAAACATTCTTGGTCTGTGGAGAGATTGCTGAATGTGCACCATTAATTATGGGGGGTAAAGACAGAACAGTTCTGCAAAGAGTAAAGACATACCAATTGAAACTTTAGTCCAGCACTTGTCTAATAGGTTGAAACCATATTCTCCGAACTAAGTGCAAAACTTAGTGTTACTTAATAACAATGGTGTCTACGGATATTTTTCTTATCTGAATAAAACTTTTGTTGATTGAAAAAGGAAGTTTACAACAGCTATAGAGGTTGAAGTGAGTGAGATCCTCACAACAACTACAACATAATACAAAGGCAACCCATTAGATACTTCTAGAACCAATTAGTGAACAAGAAAGTGAACTATGGTAAGGTATAAATAAGATCTGTACCTGTTGCGATCATATATGACTGGGAACACTGGAGACTTCTCAATTATGTGCAAGAATTTCTTCAACTTCAAATCAGACTGAAGGTAAAGGAAAATTCACTAAAAAGTTTAATTGGATACAATTCCACAAGACTAAACATATGGTTAGCAATCACTGTAATTCATAGGCAATACAAAAAGCTTAAAATAAAACTCCTCTTGCTCATTAAGACTCACCTCATAGAATTTCATGAGTTCATCGCCTCTGAAACTTTTTACCTGCAGAAAACTCAGTTTAGCCTTCCATTTTTTTTGTGCATTACAACATGTTACATCCACAAAGAATTGGAGAATATTATGATAATGTCAAAATCTAAGTGGAGATGTTGAAATCTGATTAGACATAAACTTTAGGAGGAGCTCAATGTGAAATGTCAAAATGTGACATGACACATATTCAACGTAAATAACAACCACCATGCTAACAGAGATGAAACAGCCGTCAGAGCTATAAAAGTGTACGGTGTATACAGTAGATAGTCCTAAACAATTAAGCTAATTGGACCAAAAGTACACCAGGACTAATTGACTAGTGACTACTGAAATTTCCTATAATAAGCTATATGGATTATAAATAATACAGTCTGCATTGTTTATCTAAATTGTTGCTTTAAGCCTTCCAACAAGATCATGCAAATAAGTAGAGTGTGGAGATGTCGTTGCGGGGTTGGATGCGACCAATTCAGTAGAGTGCGAAGCTAGTTCAAAATCCTAAGGTTGTGCCAAAAAAAGGAAAAGATAAATGTATTTTTCCATTGGCTTCAACTGGGTCTTATTTCTCCCATACCTGCAGCTTAAGCAAAAGAACTGTGATTGCATACTCCACCTGCCACTATGATATTTCAAAGGGGTCTAATGTTTCGGAATAAATAGCCTTCTATGAATGAGCGGACAAGGGTTTAGAGAAATCTATGGTTCTTAATTTATCTGGAAAATAAGAAATGTATTACTATCATAGTTTGTCGTCTACGGGTGTACTTTTTTTTATTTTTTTGTGAGAAACAAAAGCTATATTAAAAGAAAATTATAATCAAAACTTTACATCAACTAGAAAACCCAATAAAGGATTAGAAAGATACTAATCCTCAATAACGCTCAACCACACCCGATACACCAAAATTCCAAAATTGCACTGGTGAACTATTAACCGAAATATCACTGTACCCATTTTCAACCCGCAATCCCTTCTATCTAACACAAGGACTCCTGCAGGACCCATCTGTCTTACACCTAATAAGTCAGGTTCTGCTTGCTGATCCTATATTATTTGAAGTCTGAAAGACACATGTAATTACTAGTACCCCTAGACGACAGAATACAAACTCATTAAAAGTTTCATCTTTTTACACGCGAAGACACCCTTTGACAGTTTGACCGTATGAACAGAACCTAATTGATTTCTACTAGCAACTGCTATGTCCTGTAATAAATAATCCTATTCTCGGTTTCAAAACATGAAAATAATGCACTCTTTTTATTGAGCTGAGAATCTGAGATACTCATTTGCGTATTGGGGTATTTTTGTGTATCATACCACTCCAATGGTGGATCAAATTTCTGGAGTAGCAAGTTATATGGAACACAAGTATACTGCAAAATTAATAACAATATAATTGCAAGAGCTAGAACGGAATGAATCTGACTAATATGCTCGGACATTCAAAGAAACACAAGGTAACATCAACATTCTGACAAGAAATTAATCTACTCGCAAGAATCTCCATTCAGGATCTAAACAAGGTTACAAGGGTACTTAGAATACATTAATGCTCAGATTCTATGGGTCAGCAGATTCAATTTAATGGACTTAGGAAGATAGAAATTTGAAAGACTCATGTGAGGGAAACAAAAAGGGATAAGAAAATCCTTTCTTAAGTTCAAAAAATCCATGATGTGAACTTGCGTACAAAATGTAGATGCTTACCTGTTTTAGTGGCACAAAATTTATCTCTGTAGGTGGAAGAGCCTGAAAATAAACAGACATTGTATACATTAGTACAAAGAAGAAAAGGAAAATTTCTTTCTACCCTCAACTATATGGAAGCAACTTGTGCTGAACCATGTGTGATTATCTTACTGACATTAAGCACATACAACCTCGTTATATAATCAAAGATGTTTAAGGACAACATTTACTGCTAAACGGAAGTCTGTTTACACAGGAATGACTGGACTATAAATGTAACATCCTTTGGATCCCACTAGAAGTCCTTTCTACTTGTTTGAGACAAATTGATAAGGTCCTTAAGAGGTATCAAAACAAAAGATTCATTTTTTCTCCAATTTAGGAGTGCAACATGCTTATAGTATACATTAGAAGCTTCACATTGATAGGCTACCTCATAGGTGAAAGGACCTTGTATTGTATCCAAGTCGTGAGTCCCAATAGCAACAAGGGTTCTCCCCCTAAAAGAAGATAATGGAGCATATCAATCAGAAAGAATCCTAATAACCAATATACCTTCCATGCCAATCTAACAATTGAGAAAGAATTTACC
Organism: Thalictrum thalictroides; assembly: GCA_013358455.1. NCBI lineage: Eukaryota > Viridiplantae > Streptophyta > Magnoliopsida > Ranunculales > Ranunculaceae > Thalictrum > Thalictrum thalictroides. Next base: position 7,760 of record JABWDY010044397.1, on the reverse strand, counting down.
AGAAACAATTATATTAGAAATGTCTTAATGCCATCAAATTCAACAGAAAAGTTACGTAACAACTATGTTTTTTAAAGTATAAAATAGGACTTGCTGCACAATTCATAACACGCTTGTCCTCCAACTTTGTAAAAGTTGTCATAGTCTCATAGATAATTAATATAATTTTTATTTTTTTGATAAGAAGGAAATGAACGGATACTATGATCCTATGGGAGATTAAAAGAAGAAATTTTGGCCTCTATATGAGTGGTTTAGACACAACAGAAGAAATGAACTTAGCAGTGCTGGCTCGAGAGAATAATGACAGATGTCCCTTGTTTTTCTCTCAAGCATACCCTGTTACATCCACAAGTTCATTTACTTAGCCTTGTCCCAAATATGTAATGTTTTCAATAGTTTACCAATCAAAAGAAAATTGAAGGCATAAAAGACCATAAGGTATTTTCACCTTCCCTCGGTGCTCAAGAGTCGAGACTCAATATAACAAATTACAATAATATTGACCACATGAATATATCATGAAATGGTCAGCAGTGGAACCATTTTATGGACTAGACATCAAGCAAGACTTTTTGTGATGTCTAAAGTATAAATGAAAGGTCCATTTTGTTGTCACCCAAGATGGAAAACCGTTGAATATAAAAAGTGCAAAACACAAATGATGAATTTGAATCAGGACATTATTGTAGACTACAGTTTCGTTAAGTGTAAAGCAGGAGCATTTAAAATTTGTAAATTTATATAGTGGACACAAATCATTATCATCCATTACCTGCATATGTTCTGATGGAGCATATCTTGAAGATCAATGAAGCTCTTATACGATGCTTGATCAAATGTAATATCCCTTAAAACAGTGGAAACAACAAATGGGCGAACAAGAGCAGTCTGCAATAATCCCCAGTCTTTAAAAACAAACAAAAATTACTCATAGTAACATCAAAGAAAAATCAAACAATACAGGTACTACCTCGGGTTTTATTTTTATTTTGAGCATTGATTCCCTCGGAATGTTACAAACAACATACTTAGGTATCTGATCAAGTCCCTTGAAAATTCGTAGAGATTGAACAATCCCTTCGAAACAAAGCAAGTCATACCTATTTTACAATAATAACAAATAAGAACCAACTTAATAAACTAAATAATCATATAAACAAATGTGCTATAATACCTATTAGCCGCAACCTCAATTTTGTAAATAACTTCATCATCTTCAGTTGCCTAGCAAATTAGTGAAAGAAAACAAATTCATTGTTCTATATAACCAATTCAATTAAAGATTTCAAACCTAAACTATGTTCACTCACAACATCGTCAAGTTCTAGTCCAAAATTGAAACACAAATCTTCGAATTCCTCTTGTGCTGAGAATCATCAAATCAAATGTTAAAAAAAAAATTCTTAATCAAGATTAACTTATTAATTAATTAATACTTACTATATTCTTTTCCGAGACCACGGAATAAACGATCTCTTCCAACCGGAACTTTAGGCATTGTGGAATTGAGTTGCAGATAGAGAGAAAATGAAAGCTAAAGACGGCAGAGTTGAGTTGCAGAGAAAGAGAGAACTCAGAAGGTAGAGAAGAGGGTGAACAGAAATACAGAATGTGAAACAAAACTGACGACTTGGGTACTTGGGTAATGGTAATGGTATGGTTATGGGCCAATGACCCCATAAGAATAGCCCAAATTAAGGACGAGAAAAACAGAAGAGAGAGAAGAGAGAGAACACAGCAAGCAAGCAGCAATGGCGACTGCGAGAGCGTCTATATCTCGTGGTGTGCTTCGTTTTCTACCTTCTTCCTTTCTCCCCAACAAATACTTCTTCTTCTTCACATCAATTCGTCTTATTTCCACTACAATACCATTACCACCAACATATTCTTCTGTACCACTAACACAACCAACATCACTCTTCAACTCTTCTTCCAATTATCTTTCACCAATTTACTTAAAAGCAAGACTTTTTAGCTCTGAATCAAACACTAATTCTACCAAAACCTTTGCATTTTCGGATTCCGAAGAAGAGGTTGAAGATGATGATGATGATAAAGAAGCTAAGAAGAAGAAGAATTCCAATCAATTAGACAAACTCAAGCTTCCACCTCCTTATGACCCTTTTAACAAGAAACCCATAATCGAAGAACCCAAAGACCCAAAAGACCTTCAGGAAATTTTCCATAAAATGAGAACTGAAGGACTTATGAATAATGCCATTAAGATGTTTGATGCTTTGTCTAAGGATGGACTTACTCATGAAGCTATGAAATTGTTTTCTATTATTAAAGATAAAGGGAATATGCCTGATGTTGTTGCGCATACGGCAGTTATTGAGGCTTATGCTAATGCTGGCGGACATAGTAAGGAAGCACTTAAGGTGTTTCTTCGAATGCTTTCGTCTGGTGTTAAGCCTAATGCTTATACCTATACTGTTCTTATTAAGGGGTTATCTAAAGATGGGAAGTTGAAAGATGTGAAGAAGTATGTGTTAGAGATGATGGACAAAGGGATTAAGCCTAATGCTGGAACTTACACGAGTGTCTTTGAGGCATTTGCCAGGGAAGATAAGGCAGAGGACGGGAGGGAGTTATTGGAGCAGATGAAAGCTAAGGGATTTGTGCCAGACGAGAAAGTCGTTAGGGATCATCTCAGTCAAAGAGGACAGGTATTTAGAACCGTTTTGAGTATGCTCTTCAATAAGTGATCACGAAGTAATAATGTATGTTTTAGTGAATATATATCCCAAGCAATGGGAGACAGAAATGTAGGTCCTCTGTTTAAGTACTGTCATGGAGGTGATTTGCTTGTAAAACTGCTTATTAGCCTATCTATGAATCTTTTTGTCTGATTGTTTATATGTCTCTATTCTGCTTGTTGTTCTCTGATATACTATTATTGAATGAACTTCCTTTCTGAGTTTTCCTTTCTTGGCATGGCAATGGTACAGACGGTAAACTAGGGTATTATTCAACAGTAGAAAGATTACATTTCTCAGAAAGGTTGGGTTTAGTTCATTTTTGTAAACGAGGCAGTGATATGGCGTGGTTGTTTCTTAGTACTGTTCTCAACATGTTTATGATAGTTCATTTGACTCAAACTATTATTTGAGTTGGAAGTTAGATCTATACATGGCTGAGGCAGACAGGAAGTATATACCACATTGAGAGCTTAATATTAAAATATTTCGTAAATATTCATAATACATATAGGAGTTAAACTGCCCATCTCCGCATATGAATTATGCTATTTAAAAGATATCAAACATTGATAAACTGAAAAACGTATTCAGCCTGATCTAGCAAATACAAGGTGAGGGAAAGAGATGGGAAACTATAAAAAGTATTGTAACAAGACATTAACATTTGAGCTTCTTTTAGGTTTACTCTAGAGAAGGGTAAATAGCATTTACCTTCTTGTATACAAAACACTTCGCGACACCTACAAATGCACAGAGCCCAAATGTACCTAACCCAGCGAGCAACCAGTAGTAGTAGTCAAGATGAGATCTATTAAGATTATCAACCAGCCATTCGTTCCCCATTTTTGAGCTAACATACTGTACGATGGATATAATAACACCACTCAATAAGCTTCCAACACCAAATACACTAAATTGAGCTGCAGACCCAACACTTCGTATCTCATTCGGCATCTGGTCATAGAAAAACTCTTGCAATCCAATAACTGTAAACACGTTTGAAACTCCCGAGATCACGTATTGTGGGAGTAGCCACCACACACTCATTGGCACAGTCATATTTGGTTGATCCTGTAATCCATGTTGAATAGCAATTCTGATTCTGGTAGTCTCTGCTAAAGCTGCAATTATCATTGCAATTGTAGCAAGAAACATTCCGAATCCTATCCTTTGAAGCATTGTTATCCCAGATTGAAATCCTGTGAGTCTTCTTGCAAGTGGGATAAATATTTTGTCATAAATGGGTACAAAGAGTAGTACTGTAAGGGTTATAACAACTTGAAGGGATGCTGGTGATACATAAAAGCTTTTTCCTATTGAAGTGTCCATTGTGTGTCCTTGTTTAGTGAAAAATGTACCTCCTTGAGCATTAACGACAGCATACATCAAACAACTTAACCAGATCGGGACTAAACGGAGAAGTAACTTTACTTCTTCAACCTGAGTCACTGTGCAAAGTCTCCAATTATTTTTCGTCACGCTCATTTTATCTTTGTCATCTATGATTGCCGCTTTATCTAAACATCTGAGGTATTATAACACAATGTAAGTTAGATATGTTGAATACTTTTAATTATTTTATAAATTTTTTTCTTGTGATGCTTAAGTTATGAATTTGTTCTCTTAGATTTCATATATGGTAAAATATAAACATGGTAATGAACTTTTTTTTTCTTACACAGGTTCTTTAGCCCAAATTTGTTAGTCGTTTTGTGTATCTACACTTGCATGTTAATAGTTAAAAATACCAAATTTACTGAAGCTCTGTAAAGAGATTTCCCTAATGAGATAACCTTCTTTTGTCAGTTGCGTATACAAAACGATGTAAAAAATATACTACCCCTGCATAATATTATCAAACTGATTTTCTCACTACATCGAAGATAGCTTGGGGAACATTAAAGTCTCTCTGATGTCAGAACAAATTCATTTTGCTTTAAAAATTAAAATAAAAGGGAGGAAA
>JABWDY010044364.1:1520-12266 GCA_013358455.1 Thalictrum thalictroides | reverse complement strand
AAAAAGTGACAACAAATAAAGAATATCAAACCTTGTATTTTCAAATTGGCTACTTACCCATCTCAATAGCGTTTTCATGAGTTTCAAGATCAGATGATGCTGCTCTCTTCTTCTTTTTTGTTTTTTTCTCATGGCTTGAAGCATCTGTTGTTTTGACATCGTAATTCTTGACACCCATCCCAAAGATTTCTGGGATTAACATATATGAGCCAATGCGAAGAATTAGTCTTTCAATCAAATGCCACAAGAAAAGAAATGTAGAACAGAAAAGAAAGGATGAGTTTATTAGATTTCTGAATGATAAAGATATAAGCAACAAAATAGACTAACCCCATAAGAATGGAGTTATTACTACCTTACTATTAACCTGGGCAGTTCAAACATGCCTCACCTCGCCCAGTGTGTATGCAGTGCATTGATACTGGAAGTTGAAGGTTTGCACCAGAAATTTGTTGAGACATTCAATTTATTGACGAGGATGATATGTGGGTAACTAATAGTATATTACTATAACCTGGGCAGTTAAAATCGGTTTCACAATAAGAATAAGGAAAAGGAGAACTAACCTAAGCTTCTGCCTTCTTCTGCTGCCGCTATTAACAATTCATCTGTCTCTAGCAGCAGAAGTATATGATGAGAATGGTTCTATGTATAACATTCTTTTCACTGGATTCATAAAACTATCACAACTTCTTGTTGGGAAAAAAACTCTCGCAACACAAATGATAGCTCGCTAAACTTCATAGTCTGTTATCAAGAAATCCTTTATAATTTGCATTAATTTAGAGTAAACCACTGAAAAAACAAAAACCTATATAGTTAGAGAGAAGTCTTTCATTTGCATAATTGCAAATATTGATCAGTTACATCACATTGAATGGGTGTACTAGGATATAGCATTCAACACACGGGCGTAGTGGCGTATGAGAATGGGTGGGGTTTCTAGTCTACTTCGTAGTCTATACTAAAACACAGGTATCCACAAGATTTTTTTTTTGTATGTACCAACAATTGAATTGAATGCCACCATCTCATTCAAATACAAAGTTCTCACAGGACAGTGGCTTTTATTGCCAGAATTCACAAAGAGATACTGAAAGTGGTGAAGAGTAGAAGATGGTCAACAATATTATTGGTCACATTATTATCTGTAAGTCTTCCTCCAATAAATTCACATTGTTAAAGAATATAGATGTTGCTGGCTGAAACATACTCTGCAGCATTTCACGTGTAAGTTCACTCTTCACACTAAAAAACACCCCATAGATCTGAAAACATGGCAGAAGGTACCAGATTCACAAAAAATGGAAACAAATCTTAAAGCAACAGATGCTAAAGTCAATGATATTGCAGATAAACAAACAATTATGAAGGGTGATCTCGATGAAATCAAAGACCAAATTAAAGTAATGCAGGATGACTTTACAGACCAAATTAAAGGAATGAAGGATGAATTTGCAGTGATTTCTAAAGGAGTGCAAACCTTACTCGGATTGAAAGCAAAAGAAGAATTAGTAGCAGAAGCAGCTGAACTTTCAGCTGGAACTAAGACTCCATCCCCTATGTTACATAGATCTACATCTAATAACGGCATCCTTGGTCCACCACCTGGTGGAACCTCTCGATTTAATAATGGTTTGGTTACTAATACACAAGACAACAGTCATGTTGGTGTTGGATTCAACTCTGCCTACGGAAATTTCAAAGTGCCGAAGATCGAATTTCCATGTTTTGAAGGGGTGGATGTACGAGGCTGGATTAGGAAATCTAACAGGTACTTTCAATTCAATCCAATTGAAAAATCTCAAATGTTATTGGCGATTTTAATAAGTTGGTACAACTGTCAACTGTTTTGGATTATCAAAACAAATTTGAAGAACTTAAGGCCCTGGTTATGCTTAAGAACAAACATCTCAGTTAAGAGTATTTTGTGGACAGTTTTATCAGCGGACTTAATGACAAAATTAAATATCAGGTACAAATGTTTAGGCCAGAAGAGATGAGTCATGTCATAGCAATTGATAGGTTGCAGGAAGCGACTCTTAACTCTATTAGCAAATATAGCAGATACAGTTCAGGGCCTTCATTTACTAGTGCAGGAGTTCCCTCCAATCCATCAACGAGCAGTAAGTTTTCGACCCCTATGAGTATTAATTCATCATCTAGTTCTACTTACATGGGTCCTACATCACATTCTACTGTCAAGTCTACTCTCACTACGCAGCCAAGTACTGCTAGCTCTCCCATTCCTATCAAGAAGTTGACACCACAAGAGATGCAGGTACGTCGAGATAAGGGCCTATGTTACAATTGTGATGAAGTTTTTGCATTTGGACATAAATGCAAAAAACGACAATTGTTCATGCTAATTGGTGACAATGAGTCGGATGACTTACAGTTACAGAAGAAGAGTCTTGTTCTGAGTTGGTTAATGTGTGCAACAGTGATGCGTCTAATGATGTATCCATATCATTAAATGCCTTGACAGGAGTAACCTCTTATGACACTATCAGGATCAGAGGCAAGGTTAACAATCAGTACATTACCATCCTTATAGACTCCGGAAGCACTCATAATTTTATTGATGGTGATACCATTAAAATTTTGTGTTGTTCTCTAATAGAAGCTTCAAGATTACTGGTCAATGTGGCAAATGGATCACGGATACAGAGTGATGCATTTTGTCGAGCTTTTGAATGGATAAAGCAATAGAAATTGGTTTAATCATTCATTCAGTCTTCCTCCTTACAAATGTTCTATATAAAGCACATTGAAAACTAATCCATCAATTAGCCTAATCACTATCATCCTACTCATCATGAAACGTCACCCATATTGCCAACTCACTATACTCTATCACATTCTTGACAACATCACTCCACTTTGTCTCTATAGTCTCTATTACTGTATTTTATTTCCAGACAAAACAGTACATAGAACAGAGAAATTAGATAAAAAGAAGTTCATGAATTTAACAAGAAAATAACAAGAACATATGATAAACAGATAAGAATCAACATTAAAAAAAAAAAGTTTTTTCTTTTAATTGAGATTTACCTATAACGTTCTGAGTTCGTGTAGTGAGAGAAAGAGATTCTTCGCGGTGTAATCTGAAGTCTATCTCTACTTTTTGATTTTGAATAAAACAATCTCTCTCGCTCTCTAGGGTTTATGAATTGCAAGAAATGGAGTTAAACCTTAGAATCTTTGAATAAACCCTAGACGAAACAAAAAAAAAACTCAAGTACAGCCTGTACAGGATGACAGTGGGCCGGGCTTAATAAAGCCCAAAGCCCAGTGAAACTGGTGCTGAACAGTTCTTAAGAACCCAAGCTGAAGCTACTAGCCTACTACGTCTACTGTAACCATACCTGATCGAGAAGAAGAAGAAAGAGAGAGATGGTTGGAGCTGTGAGATCACCTTCACAAACATGGGGTTATATCAGAATCATCTCTGGAACTATTCTTGGTGGAGCTTTAGGTTTCTATGTTATGCATCGGCTTGAAGTCAGTTACAAGGTAAAATAAAAATCTACTTCATTTTCAATCTCAATTCTTTTCAGTTTTGGGTTTTTTTTTTATTATTAAATAATACCCAAATATCAAATATGTTTGTTTACAGGAGAAGATGAAGCAGAACTTGATTAATTATGAAAGGGAAATGAAAAGAAGACAAGGCTTGTTATTAGAAGATGAATTCAAAGATTCTTCTCTTCCACATGAATGAATGAATGAATGTAGTTTTGTTTATTTACTGTAGTCTTATCTAGTTTATTAGTTTTTTTTCCCCTTGGATCAAACATTAATGTATTATTGTATTATGATATTTTTCATATACCCTTTTGTTCTTCTTTTAAAAGCTTGCACATAGTAATAATGGTTTTGTTTTACAAATTAGCCCCCACTTTCATTCCCAATTACTCAATTTCGTCTAGCGTGTTATTGAGAGCTCTGCAGGCACAGCACAGCATCTTCTTCTTCATCTTCACATAAACCCACCAAGGAGGTTGGAGATCAAGAAGTAGAGTATGCTTCACTTTGGGCATGGGAAATTGTTATTGTATCTTCAGTCTAGATGATACATTTCAACATTTGGAAGTTGTGAGAACAAGAGTGCACTTGGGTAAGGAAACATGTTCATTTGCAGGATGCAATGCATACAAGCTACAGTATATGATTATTTGTTCACAAGAGCTCAAGACATTGCTTGCTTGGTAATGGTTTCACTGCCAAATTCTCCTCCAAAGACCTAAGCACATCTTGGTAAGATCGTCAAATTTAGCCTTTGTAATGTTATTATGAGTCAAAATTCTTCGTGTGGAGAGAAGTCTGCGGTGGCTAGATTGGCTAGTAAGATACAGAAATATAACCAGAATAAAAGTTGGAGGAAGAAAAAGAGAAAACGCATTGCAGAAATGCTTGTGAAGGTGGGTTGTCTTTTGTATTGTATCAGTGTCTCACTTTTCGTCCGCACCTGCCTTATCTTTTTCCGAGCTTATATTGTTTGGATGGTTTTAGGAGCGTGAAGGATGTGACCTAGCTGATCAAGAAGCTATGAGTGGAGGGCTAGAGAGATAGCCAAAGATATAGCACAGCGTAAGGTAATTCTCTTGTCCACTTTTTTTTTGGGGGGGGTACCATGAAATTTGGTCCTAGATAAGTATTATTTTTTTGTTTATCCATGTTATAACCTTGTTTTAAAGGTTCTAGGATTTAGTTGACGTAGTCCTACTTTGGGTGACATATTTTCCGGTTATATGTCTAAGAAATCTGACTTATCGATTTACTATGCTTTATGCTTGCGACTTGGATGCTTGGTTATTCTGATTGATGGGCAACATCGGATTGTAAGAATATGTTATCACCTATCAGCGTTGATCGTTTTTATATAATATTTTTATTATCAATGCATAAATCTGAACATCCCTCTTCGGTCAATTGTGATTACTGCATAGCAAATATTTTGACCGTGTATCTAGCTGAAATCTATATGTTAATTGTGATACATGAACAGTGTTATTGAATCATCCTACCATTTTGGAGTATCTGTTGGAAATGTAACCATAGGCATTTTGAGCAGGTCTGTAGGAGGCAAATGACCTCATACACATGATTCTTGGTATCAAATGATTCTTTTCCCTTTGGTGAAGCTGTTAAGTTACTTGGAGAGGATTTTCATTTGACTTTTGCGATACATAAATGTTACATCAGAGTTAGCCTTGATATTATAGTGACCTATGTTTATATCTTTTATATATTTGACTTGTTATAGATCATTTTGTTGCATACCTCCACCTCCTGGAAAGCTTTATGATGTTTTACAGAAGTCTGACTTTCACATAGGATTCTGAGTTCTTAGCTTTATTAGACCTGCTAGGTCTAAGTAGACATATATGCTTGTCAATGTCAATGGTATTCTTTTTTAACTTTCCCTATTTGCATTTACTAAAGTTGCTTGTAACTGCATATTTAGTTTCCTGGCTTTGTTTAAGCATGTGGTGGGATATGCAGGTGGCTAAGATGAAGGAAATCACGAAACTAAAAGCCAATTAAAAGAGACCGAGGCTGGAATCTGAGGTGAGAACTATGATAAACATCCTACAGTTTATATGGTCATTATTTGGTCCTTGTATAATTTAATAAATCAATCTGTGACATAATCATAAACCAGTTTCATCTAATATCTAATAAGTGTATATACACCAAAAATGGTCAACTTATGTGATGGTAACCTTTTTTAACAAGTTGTAAAGGAGGATGCAGAAGGAGTGGTGTACTTAAGATCCTAATATATATCACAGATCAGGGTCGGCCTAACCCTTTCACAAAATAATAATAATAATAATAAACCTTCGATAATACCTTCCTTAGACAGGACATGGGGGATCCTTTCTCTGATTCTCAAATTTATGTATGTGTTTGGTGTTTTTAGGTTTTTTTAATAAAATACTGTTTTATGATCATATTAGTAGAGGTTGATCCTTCAGTAAAGTGAAGTTTTCTTTGAAAATTCCTGATAAATGTCAAACATGAACCTCGTGCAAACATTTCTTATATTGAGTATTTGGGTATCTGTAAACAACATGTCCACATTAAGATTGAAGTATCCTCGGCTTAGTTAGCTCTTATCTGCTTGAAACATCAATGGTCACAGCAAATGCTACACTTTGCTTTGTTTAGTTTCCTCAAGATGAAATCATATATCAACGTTGGCTGCTCTTTACATAAAAACAGCCAATTGCGTTTAGCACAGATGATAATATCTTTATTATGTTTAAGCTGACTTTTTTATGTGTGCGTGTTAAAACTGTGAAGGAAGCATTATTTCATCTTGACTTATATTGCATTATTATGCTACCTTGACTTTCTCAGTGGTAACACGAAATTTCTGGTTTCAGCTTGAACTTGTTCTAATTGTGGAGCAATGGCAAGAGCTGCATTAGAATCCAAAAACTCAAGAAACAAAGTAAGTATCCTTTATTATTTCGTTCATCCAGCTTGCTCATTTTGGTTTTGATGTGTTATAGTATTGTTATGCAATAAATAATCTTAATGCATATGGTTGTGTAGAATCCAATATTTCGAATTGGTTTAATAATGCAGACATTTGTTTTATTGTGATTTTTGTTTTGTTAAATGACATCTTATTAGATCCCTTTATTGCTATATTTGTTTACCAACATGGAGCCATATATTCCACCAATATCTCAAAATGACTTCATATTATATGGAGCAGAATAGAATCATGAAGTTATATGAGAGGCCATTGTATGCTTGAATTTTGAGTTTTAATCTTCTTCACGTGGAAAGCCAATTTTCATATATCGCAGTACATCTGACTGGTGGTGTTAGATTTATATTACTTCAACTGATTGCATATGCTTCCAGGTCAGAAGAACATGGGATGCGTATATAAGACTAGGAGGAAGGTTGGTATAATGACTTTTTTTTGTTATTAATGTGATACTTTTTTTTGTTATTAATGTGATACTTTTTTTTGCCCACCAAAAAAAAAAAATGTGATACTTTTTTCTTCTGGACTGACCTGAGATTTTGGTGATAAATCATCCCACCTTAGTACGGATAACCCAGAAATGTCCCAAATGCATTTCCAGTTTTGATGGTCGGCCTAGCTTATTTTCATACATGTTCAAAAATATTTTTCTCAAAATTCTCACAGTCGTCAGTCGAGCATCTTATCTACTCTGTACTACTATGCAACCTTATAGGATAGTATAATTGTAACTTTTTTTTATTTGTTTAACAAGCACTATGACTCTATGAGTATGATATGTCTTTCTTAGTGATGGATATTTCGACCATTGCAATGGAGCTATTTATACTTAGAGATCTGATGGTTTCATGGGGAGAGTTGTTTGTGAGGTGCATAGGTTTGGCTGAGCCCAGGACTATGGTGGTCCTTCTTTAGTGAATGTGCCATTTTGGCATGTTGTTTTAAAGATGTGTGACAGCAGATGTGGCGTTTTGTTCACAGGACGACACATGTTCCTGGGCTCTTTAACTTCGCCATCTTTGATCAACTCTTTGAAATACTATATAGGCATGCCGAAAACCTTTTTGCGTATATTTTCTGCTAAAAGGGTCTTCGGATTTTTGTATATTTTCCCGGTAACAGTCTCACCAACTTCTTTTGATGATGGGTGCAGATGGGTGCAGCCGAATGCCTGGGCATTGGGTTCAACCACCTCCTCCAGCAACGAGATATGGGCATCATACCTGGTGAAGCACAAATGAAGCTAAATCGAAGGATCAAGCCAGAGTGCCAAACCCTAAATGTGGCCTGGTCACAGTGGAAGCAGAAGTTGTGATACTTGTTGCATGATCATAAGTCATAACATCAAGCAGGTATCTGATACATGTTGATTCCAAACCTATGAAATATATCCCTTGTGATAGGAGAAGTAAGGGTAAGTGATGCTATCAGAATGTGTTTATGAGATTTCAGACAGAAGTTTTGAGTGTCTGCTAGGTGTGCATCAAAGATAAAGAAGCAAGTACATGATCCCATGGTGAATTGAGGTTACAATGTGTCAACAAACAGTTAAAAGAATTTGTAATATGTTAGCTGGTGAAATTGGTACCAGGTGGAAGCTGTATGGGAATTGTTATTGTATGTGATTCTGTAGAATTGCAATACAATATTATCCTTGCTCTATATTTTTTTTCTGATGACATTGTATGTAGTGGTCAACTAGTACCTGTGCAACAACTTCTAAGAGATAACATGACAGATGCAATTCAAATATTGTTGATCTGAGGCTCAAAAGTAACACCATAAACCATCAGAGGCAATTGATATTCGTATTGAAATATACACTTTTAGTTGGACTGAGATTTTACTTGCTTGTTCATTTCTTTGCTTTGGCACACATTTTTCTTTAGTTTCACTTATATTTGCACTTCTTATTAGTCCTGAGTGAGCTTCCATTTTTTTTTTCTTTTCAAGCCAGCAGTATCACTGTGTCAGTGCTCTCTACTTCTTTTCAAGCCAAAAGTGTTCATTGGGATGGTATTTTTTCTATGAAGAGTAGTGTGAGATAATTTTAATGAGGCCATATTCCCTAGTCGAAAGTGTCGCTAATCATCTGCCAGGTTTGGGGCCAACCAGAAGAGAAAGTTATTGATGGCATCCTATATTCCTACATATGACCTTTGCAGGTGCAGAACATATGTACTATACTGCTCGACACAGATCGTTTTTATTTGAAGTGTCCATTAAATTTGACAGTTTTCATTTTTCAATTTTTTAGCAAGTTGAAGGCTATACACATCTGCATTACTGAAGCAGATGGTTCATGTGTCTATTATGGCCTTATTCAAGGAGTTGGGCCGACAGACCTTGATCATGGTTTTTTACTTTTAGAATTTAGCCCAAACACGTGTAAGAAGGGCAAAAAAAATTTATCTATGTATCCTATTTGTATGTAGGCACGTGGGACCAATAAATTACTGCCACGTGTTCATAGATGTTAACCCTAGTTAACCACAGTTAGATTTGTATTTGGAAAGAGATTAATTCCTCTTTAATAATAGGTGATTTTTTTCCCTCCACCCCTTCTCTGCCTTCTTCTGTTTCGCTCCTCCTTCTTAACTTCACGTTTACAAAACCAGAAAAAAAAACGTACCAAAAAAAATAGTCGCAAAAAGTACCATCATCTCGCGTTCGCGAAATCACGGTAAGACTTTATCAAGTAATATTTTTTCTTGATTTTTTAGTTGTTGTTTCTGAACCATAGTGGAGCTACACGTTTGTACAGACTACATCCCTTGTTGGTATAAAATTTATAGTGGAGTTACAGACTATAAAATTTATCAAGTAAAATTTACAGACTACATCCCTTGTTGTTTGATTTGAACAAGTTACGGCTGTGACGACTAATTTAGCAATAGAATAGAATAGAATTTAACCAAAAATGGATATGTTACACGTTTGCTACTAAATTGACCTCATTGCTTATTTGCATTGACTAATGTTTCTTGCCCAATCTATCATCCTATGACATGTTAATTCCAAATTGATGAACCAAGTTTTTGTATAACATTCAAGAACAATGTTTGTTGAGGTTTGATTGTTGCCAATGTGCCAGATGTGCTCACTATAGAATAATTAGAACAAAATTTATTCAACAAAACAAATTTTAATTCCCATACATAAAGGATTATTGGTATATTTGACAGTCACTTCTCATTAAAAGTGGTTCGCAACAACGTAGCTAGAATTTTGACAGTAGTTCTTAGGACAGAATAAAGAAGACCTTTACCAAAACAAAGTTAGAGTCTGCCTACAATCAAGGTTTGGTTGTAAAGCAGAGTTGAAAATTGAACTTGATAAAAGTTCTGAAGATTTTGTTGTTACAAATTTTGTTGAACAACATAACCATGAGCTTGCACATCCAAGTAGAGCACATATGATGAGGTCGCATAGGCGTGTACAACCAGCGCAAAAGGGTCTTATTTACAATATGGCATCTGCGGGCATTGGGTCTTCAGAAATTTATTATCATATGTGTAAAGAATCAGGGGGATATGAAAATATCAATATTCTGCAATCAGACTGCGATAATATAGTGCAAAGAAAGCGGATCGAATTCTTGAAGAAAGGTGATGGACATCTTCTTTACGAATATTTCAAGCAAAAGGAAAAAAATAACAAATCCTTTTGTTTTGAAATTCAAATGGATGATAATAATCAAATTCGGAATTGTTTCTGGTGTGATGCCAAATCACGAATGGATTACCAGAGTTTTGGTGATGTAGTATGTTTTGACACAACATACAAAACTAATGATTATGATATGCCATTTGCACCTATTATAGGTGTGAATAATCATGGGCAAACAATCATCTTTGGTAGTGCCTTGTTGAATGATGAGACTACAGAGACGTTTGAATGGGTGTTTAAAATGTTCTTGAAAGCAATGGGAGGAAAAAGAATGGAAACAATCTTCACTGACCAAGTGTTTGCAATAGTCAAAGCTATTAAGTTAGTATTGCCTGACACATATCATCGACTTTGTATATGGCATATTTATCAAAATGCTTTGAGAAACCTATCTCATGTTGTAACGCCCCGGGATTTCGTCCTCGCTCATCCCGGTGCGCCGAGCACCATACCGGTCCCTAATGTCAATATTGTCCCCCTTTAGTCACTGCGGGCTTCCAGCAGTAGAGGGTTTTGGATCAGGGTCCACCCAAATGGGTTTTCCCCAAAAGGCCTTGACATTA
>JABWDY010044359.1:0-21709 GCA_013358455.1 Thalictrum thalictroides | reverse complement strand
GCAACATCGGTTTTAGATTAAACAAATAAAATTATGTAAGAAATCAACAACCTATGCAATTGTCTTATTATTGCATCAAACATTACTTTTTTTTTTCAAAAAACAATTGGGTTGTGGTTTGTTATTATTTTATTTTTTGAAGTTGGGTTTTTCATTGTTGTAATCCTGTTTTTAGGAAATTAAAATTTAAACGCCCAACCTAAAATGTCTTTGAGCACTCACATACCCCCGCAACGATGTCAATTAGATTCACACCAAATAATCTTCAAAATTGTTTTCTTAGCCCCTAAACATTAATAATTTGTCCCAATTTATATGATACAAAGTGATATGATATGCTTAGTTAGTATTATTAAAATTACATATTTGCAGGTTCGTTCCACTCGAAAAAGCTTAAAGTATAGAAAAATCACCAGAAAAAAAGTTTCAAGTAGCCAACTTTAAGCAAATAAAATAAGGTATTATAAAACTCCGATTGGTGATCTGAAAGATGCGTTGGAAAGCTCTCAATGTATACTTTAAGTCTGTCAAGAAATATCTACATGAACTGTTTGGTAACGAGTTTAAAAACAGCCACGAAAACCTGTCTGACCTCATATTTAAAAATATTCTCTTTGACAAAAAATATTGGTTGTAGGTTATGAATAAGTATTATATTGTGATAATAATAACAAAAGTTAATAACAAAAGGAAGTTGAAATGCACAAAACCAACCTAAAATGTCTTTGAGCACATATCACACACCCCGACAACGATGCCAATTTTATTCACGTGAAATAATACTCAAAATTGTTTATCTTAGCCCCTAAACATTGTTATTTTGTCCCACGTTATGATACAAAGTGATTTGATATGCTCGGTATTATTAGAATTACATGCTTGCAGGTTCGTTCAACTAGAAAAAACTTAAAATGTAGAAAAATCACCAGAAAAATAGTTTCAAGTAGGAATTTTTGTTGCAATAAACAAAGATGTTTGAATACTCTGATTGGTGATCTAAAAGATGCTTTGGAAAGATCTCAATGAGTATTTAAGACTGTCAAGAAACATCTACAGGAACAGTTTGGCAACCAGTTTAAAAACATCCACGAAAAACAGTCAGACTTCACATATCAACACATTTTCTTTGACAAAAAAAATTGGTTGTGGGGTATGAATAAGTATTCTATTGTGATAATAATAACAAAGGTTGAGAGAATATAGTGAAACTCTGAACTCTAATTAAAAAAATATAAATTAATTTTGTGCAAATTCGAATAAATGAGATTTCAATTTATCAAGAGAAACCCATTATTTTTCTATATCATTAACTTTACTTTTTAATGAATAATTAAATCTATAAGAAAAGAGAGAAGAAAAATTGAAACAAATGAAATAAGAAAGAGAGATAGATTGATTGATTAGATAAAGGGAAGAAGGAAGAGAGATAGACAAATGAAGAAGAAGGGTAAAACAGGAATTTTATTTTTTTTTCAATATGGATATGGGTTACTAAGATGGGTTTGTCCTTGGGCCTAACAAATCTATTTGTCCTTTATAACAGATCTAAAACAAATCTGAAAATTTTCCTTATAGAAAAGTTGAATATGTATGGATTTGTCCTTATCAATAACCCAAGTTGAATTTTGGCCTCTAGGAATAATTTTCAGTTTTTTTAAACGGGTTAAAAAGGTCGACCAGACCTGAACCTGACCAGTTTAATAAACAGGTTAACAGGTTTGGGTCAAAATGAACCGTAAACCTAATAAGGTCAAACCCGAACCTGTTTAGCTCGGGTCGTATTCATGTGGGGTTAATAGGTCACAGGTCAGATTGCCAGCCCTACATGTTTTACCTGCTTCTAATTATTTGATGAATTTGGCTATCTCTGAAAATTACTACGGTCACCTCCTAAAGTATATATCACTAAGAAAAAACACGGTATTGGTTTTGGAATTGCAAGCAGATTTTGATAATAATGGCCACCATTGATTAGCAACAGTGTCGTTATTGATAGGAACATTTACAAACTCGAGATCTAATAGGGATCTAAAACGAAAAATCTAAGATGGAAACATGTCGAGGTTTTCATCCCGACAACGATTTTCCCGATATAGATATTTTACACTCACTTGGCTTATGACATAGCTATACATTGATCCATTGATCAATAAAGTCAACAACACCCTTCTTCATATAAAATTATAGTCTAAATGAATTTATCCAAGAATATAGTCCAACAGCAAGATCTAGTGTATCCTGAGAAATGCACACAACGGTGTCTAAATGACTAGAGAGGGGGTGAATAGTACTTTTTCAAATTTTAAAGGTCAAGTGACTTAACAAGATGCAAATTTTATAAATCAAAGAACAAACAAGATGAAGATCACTAGCTACTAGATATAACCAAGATTAATCAACCAAAACTCTTCAAATCATACACCCTTGTTGATCTAGTACGTTGGGGTAAATCTTTTTGTACAAGTGGGTGCTTGATGTGCAAGTCACAACTCTCGAAGAGATAACACGCAACTTACTTACAAGGAGCTTAGATTATTTGTTGAGGTGGGTATTGATGTGCAAGTCCCACCTTCGCATCAAAGTCTCCTTGCTTGATGATAACAATAAGGTGAGATAGAGGTTTTGGTTTCATCATACTTATGAACAACAAAGAGTAAAAAGGAAGCAAACTAAATAATCAACACGAGAGATTATAGTGGTACGGAGCAAGACTTACGTCCACTCTCAAGAAGGCTACTCAATGCTCTTTAGATATCCAAAGTAAGTTTACACAAAGCTCACCAAGTTTCCCTTGGTTGATTTCTAATCTTGAAGTTTGTAGAAACAATCAAATGGGTTTCTCAAGAAATTCCTCTAGACAGGATGTAGAGAAAGAATTTATAGATCTCATTGTGGGTTTATATATTACTCACTCACAAATATACACTCACCACAATGAATAGAAGGAATTGTAGTTGGTGGTGTTCAATTGATTGAATGAAAAGATTTTGTTTGATGTTCTTTACTTAGGGTTTTTGCCTCTTGGAAATTTTAGAATATGAACCATCAAAGTGTTATTTAGGGTTTTTGTAGGCCTAAATACCCCCAAAAAGCAAATAGATCCATTGGTTAAACTTGTGTCGACCAGATATGGGTTTACTTAGACGGGTCAAGGTCATCTAGTAGCACAATAGGCCCAAAAACGTATTTAGCCCGTTATAGAGTCGACAGGAGACATAAAGTCTCAGATCCGCTTAGTCTTGTTGACTGGAGGCTTAATTTTCAGCAAAGTGCAAAAGTCCAGTCGACTAGAAGCTAACTTCCCAGAAAACTGCTAAAGTCAAGTCGACTCGAGGCTTATTCCTCCAAGGTCCTGTCAACTGGAGTTGTTTTATATCCTGGAACTTCACTGGATGCTCTTCAACCATGTTGTGTTCTTCAAGATTTCATAGACATGACCAAACACACTTACAAGGATTCTTTACATACAATACATGTGTTTTAACCATTTTGCCCTTTTGTCACAATTCACAAATATTTTACATTTACAAATCCAACCCATGAATTTAGTCTTATCAATCCTCAGAAACTTATTGAACAAAACTTTACTGAAGAAAGTTATAAAAGAAAGGGAAAATAATTTCCTATTATCAAGATGTTAGGAGACAAATTGGTAAGAGCTAAAATGGAAGGGGAAGAGGTGAAGGACAAGAGGAAGACAATTTGGTAAAAGCCAAAGATGAAGAAAAGAAGAAGAATAGCCGGATAGAGAGGCAAATAGAAAGAAATTCGAATTTAGGGTTGGGGGTGGGTTATACTAATCCAATAATTATCCAATACACTTTAATATGTCATAGTTAAACTAGAAACAAATAGATTTAACAAGTTAAAAAGGTCGACCCAACCTATTAGTGGTCAGACATGTACCCAACCTGTATATCAAATAGGTTTACATGTTCGGGTCAAAATAACCCGATAAGACTGAACCCAAACCTACTTATCTCGCCTTGGGTTAGTGTCGAGTTAACAGGTAACGGGTTCTTTTAAGCCCTATAGGCAACAATCCCAGCTGCTCTCTTTTTGTTATTTGTTGATATGCTGTAATGTAACTTAAGTTATTGGCCCACTTATTTTTAGCTGTTGGATACATCTCGAGATTGAATAGAGTTGGATTTGAAATAGATTAGACGGCAGAGATTAGAATATAACTTAAGCTTTTGGTCCACCTGATAAGCGTTCAAAAGTTTATATATATCCCTCTAACTCACATATATTTGTCCTAAGTTATGATATAAAGTGATATGTACTGCAACTAGTTCAATGCCTCCAAAATCTGGTAATAAAAAATCACTTTGTTGGACTCATTTTATTATGGTTAAGGATGCTAAACCAAAACCAACTACATGTAACTATTGTGCGAAACCTTATGCTTGTGAAGGAAAATCTAATGGCACTACTAATATGAATAATCATATTGTTTTGCGTAAATGTCCAAAATACAATTATCCCACACCTAATTCTCAAACAACTCTAGATTGCAAACTAACCAAAGAAAGGAAACCACAACTTGTAGCGGTTAGTTTCAGTTTAGAAGCTTGTAGAAAAGCCCTCACTAAGATGACCATTGTGGATGAGTTGCCTTTTAGATTTGTGGAAGGTGAGGGGCTTAGAGAATTTGTGAAAATTTTGCAGCCCAAGTTTGTCTTGCCTTTTCTTCAAACTGTTGCTAGGGATTGCCTTAAGCTTTATCTAGAAGAAAAAAAGAAGTTAAAGTATGCTTTAAAAGGGCAAAGGGTATTTCTCACAACGGATACATGGACTTCAATCCAAAACTTGAACTATATGGTTCTCACGGCCCATTTTATTGATAGTGATTGGAATTTGCACAAAAGAATCTTGAATTTTCGTCAAATTCCAAACCATAAGGGCGAGACCATCGGTAAGCTAATAGAGAAGTGTTTGCAAGATTGGGATATTGGAAGTATTTTTACTATTACCCTTGATAATGCAAGTTCTAATAATGTTACCATTGATTACTTGAAGATAAACATAAACCATTGGGAAGGGACTATTTTAGGACACAAGCATTTGCACTTGAGATGTTGTGCACATATTCTAAATTTTATTGTTTCCAATGGTTTAGAGTTAGCGGATGAGTCGGTCTTGAAAGTTTGTCATACGGTTATATTTGTGAGGTCTTTCGCTAGTAGGCTTGTATTATTCAATAAATGTGTACAAGAAGCCAAAATTAATTGTGAGAAGATTTTATGCTTAGATGTTCGAACTTGATGGAACTCTACTTATTTGATCCTTGATGCGGCGGAAAAGTTTGAACTTGCATTCAAATGTTTGGATAGTACTGCACATTACAAGAAGCATTTTGCGGATGACGATTTGGGAAGGACAAGGTTATACTGTCACAACCTATGGCTTCCGATTGGGTGAGTGTTAGACAATTTGTGAAGTTTTTAATTTGAAAGTGTTTTACAATGCCACATTACGAGTCTCCGGTTCTTTGTATGTTACTTCTAATGCTTTCTTTAATGAACTTTATCTCATTGAGCATAGGTTGTCTAAGCTTGCCACTAGTATGGATGCACAATTATGTTCTATGGGCAAGGCTATGCAAAATAAATATGATAAGTATTGAAGTATGTGTCATTTTGTTTTAAGGAGTTGTATGGTGTCCTTTCCTGACAACTTATGGTTGATAAAGTGAATAATGAATTGATTGAGTTGTATGGATTCTACACAACCCTTTATCCTAGTTTATGTGTGTCAACATAATCACAAAGTGAAACATCAAGGGGAGTGGAAGAAGAAGGTGATGAAGAAGAAGATGTGGATGCAATAGTTTCGAGGTTTCAAAAGCATTTGGAAGATAAAGAAGACTTGGGTAGCAAATCTGAGGTGGAAAGATATTTGGGCGATCATTGTGAGAAGAGTGGGGATAGCTTTGATATTTTGGATTGGTGGAAGAACAATTCCACTAGGTACAAAATTCTTTCTCAAATAGCGCGAGATGTTTTGGCGGTTCCCGTGTCTTCGGTTGCTTCTGAAAGTGCATTTAGCACGGGAGGTCGAGTACTTGACCCATTTTGTAGTTCTTTAGCTCCTAGCATGGTGGAAGCACTTATTTGTACTCAAGATTGGTTGCGCGCTCCTTCAACCCCAATTAATCTTCGACAATTCATAGATGAAGTAGAGGAGTTTGAAAAAATTGATGCAGGTAAGAGTTTTATTCATTTAGTTAATTTGAACTTTTTTTTTATTAATTATATATTAACACATGTATCTTGTATTTCTTTGTTTGTTGTTATTGTAGAATTGTTTGGATCAACGTCAAACTCAAACTCGAAAGTTATTATGGAAGTGGATGAAGACGAAGAATGAGATGGTGACATGGTGTTGTCGTGTACTCGTGTTGGTGAGTTGAATGACTATAAATAATCATGCTTTTTCATAATGAAAGTTTACTGATCAACTTATTAATACAAGTTTATTCATGTTTATTTATGCTTAGCTTCATTATCAATTATTTACTGTGTGAATCCACATCAACTGTGTGAACTTCAGAATATCTTGCTTAGCTTCATTAGATCATGCATGTTCTAATGTCTTGCAAACTTCAGAATATAGTGTGTGAATCTTCAACAAATAAATTTACTATATCTACTTATGTTCCAAACATCCAATGCTACAACAGTATATGATAAAGTGAACAAATAAAGCCAAATCAATTGTCAAGATAAGTATTTTGAACTCTCTTACAGTTACATACAGTATTATCTGCAGCAAAAAAGTAAAAAGACAGTAATGAAATAATTAACAAATTGTAGCAATTAGCAGAATTTAACATTTGAACACTATACTACTACACTGATATTAATAAGTTATTGCTTGTAAGTTGCATGTTGTGATGACTGATGACTACTGTACTACCCAAATAATAAGAGGAAGAATAATCCCTTTGATTGGATTATTCAGCAGATTATTTCTAAATCTTTCATTCTTGCAGGTCTGCTGCTGCTGTGAATTTGTGAAGCTGTGATGCTGATTGATGTGATTGACAATGATATTGCTGCTGTTTATTTTTTAATTCTTACCTTCTTGGTGTTGTTTTGTCGGAAAGTGTGAGTCTTGCTGGTGCTGCAGGACTGCTGTCTTTCTTGCCTTCTTGGTGTTGTTGTATCGTAAAGTGCGAGTCTTGCTGGTTCTGCACTGCTGTCTTGCTATGGCGCACGTATATTGTGGTGCTGTTTTTTTTTTTTTTTTGAATGTTGGCAATGTAAGAAACTAAGAGATCGAGTTTTGTTTATTAAAACTTTGAAAATCTGAGACTATATTGTGGTGTTACAGACTGTATTCTATTAAGTATTCAATGAAACTCTGAAAGTTGTGTGAACTGTATAATTTTTTTGTGTGAACTCTTGAATTTTTTTGAACTGTTAACAGTAGTCAAGCAGTCAGCAGTTTTATTTCGATTTCATTCGGTTAACCGAGCACTATTAGCAGTTCGGTTTAGTTTCGGTTTCTAACAGTTTTTAACAGTTCGGTTCGGTTCGGTTTTGGAAACCAAACAGTTCGGTTTCGGTTTCCAGTTTATACAAACACCTACTATGGTGTTCGGTTTTCAGTTTTGGCCAAAACCGAACCGAACCGACCCATGCCCACCCCTAGTTTTTGAAAATGACTCTTCACCCCCCCTCTAGTATTTGGACACCATTGTGTAGAAATATCAATTGGTGTCAGAGCCAAGTTGCTCATTTTAGGTTTAAACACTTGAGAAAACGATCCATACAATGATGTCCACGACCGAGGGGTGCGCCGTGAACAAGCCACCTCTTTTTGATGGTAAGAACTACACTTTCTGGAAGGCTAGAATGAAAATATTTTAAAGTCACTTGATCCTTTGTGTTGGGATGTTGTAGAGAATGTTTTTACAGAACCAACTTTCAACTCAGTTGTAAATGGCGAGCCGGTCACTACAGTTGCTCCTATAGATACATGGTCAGTTATTGATAAAGCCAAAATTCATGCAAATGCCAAAGCTCTAAATGCTATCAATTGTGGCATATCACCTGAGGAGTTTAAGTCCATCATGACATGTGAGACTGCAAAAGAAGCTTGGGAGATTCTAGAACTTTCACATGAAGGAACCACCCAAGTTAAGGACTCCAAGCTGCAGATGCTGGCCCGTGAGTTTGAAAGAATGAAAATGGAGGACTCAGAGAAGTTTGGGGATTTCAGGCTCAGATTACAAGACTACACAAATTCCATGTGGGGTTTTGGCCTGAAAGTTGATGATTTTGTGATAGTCAGGAAGATTCTTCGCTCACACCCATTCAAGTTCGATCCCAAAGTCACAGCTATTGAAGAATCAAAAGATGTTGGGAAACTCGACTTGAAAGAACTGGTTGGGTCTATTCAGATATTTGAGATGAAGATTGCTCCTAGAATTTCTAAAGACGACAAATCTACTCCTGAGAAGTCCATATCATTTAAATCTTTCGTTCCTGAAGACCATGATGAAGATCTTGTGTTGATGGTTAAGAGAATGGGAAGGTTGTACCAGAAAAGCAAAAATTTTGTGAGGAATCAATCTACTTCATTCAAATCAAATGACAAGAACTCATCAAAGTTTGAAAGGAAGAAAGGGCAAGGGTCAGATGAAAAGAAGTGCTATACTTGTGGTGGAACTGGTCATATATCTACAGTGTGTCCCAGTAACACCTCTCGACCTAAGGCAATGAAAGCTACTTCCGGTTCAGATACAGATACTAAGAGTGACTTTGATTCTTCAGATGATGAGGAATCCACCTCAAATAGAGCTTTAATGGCGATCTCCAGTTTTAAGCATGAATGTGAGACCTCAGGTCAAGATAGTTGAGATAGTGATTTTGAAGATGGTGATTTACAGTCAGCCTACAATGAGTTATATGAAGAATACAAGAAGGCCACCAAGAGACTGGACAACAACAGGGCCAAAATCAGAGACTTAAATGACAAGTGTCAGTTGCTCCAAGTCGAGAAAGATGAACTTCAAGATCAAGTCACAGTTCTTAAGTCATTCTTACAATCTATCTCTGATGAGAAGGAGATTCTATCTTAGGAGCTGAAGAAAATGAAGATATCTATTGGAAAGTCTACTTGCAATCCTGAGATACTGAATCTAGATCATCTTTTAAAGGTGTCAAGGAGTATTCATGATAAGACCGGATTAGGATACAGGGCGCCTAAAGAGACACAGACTTCTGTAGCAAGACAATGATTTTACACCATAAAGTCAAGAGTTGTTACTACTGTGGTCAGCCTGGATATATTCAAAGATTCTACAGGAAGAGACGAGCTAACAAGAAGATTAACAGAGAAACTGACTTGAGAAGAACAGTGGCCTCACTTGAGGCCAAGAAGAAAAATCTTAAACTCCTAGTCAACAAATCTTCTGCAGGGAAAATCACTAGAGTATGGTGACCAAAGAAGTTGAACATCTTATCTAGCTCAACTAACACTCTTGTTGAACATCTTAAGTGTCACGACTCTCCACTTAGCACTGATGATAGAGACACCACTACTTGCCTAGCTTTTATGGCTAGAATTTCACATAAGGGAAAGAAAGTAGGGTCTGAAGTCTCAAAGAGTGGCTACTTTGCAGAATCAAGTGAAGTGGAGAGTGACTACTACCATGAGAAGGCAAATGAAGATGTGTACCGAAAATTTTATAACTTCAATAAACAACTAATTCAACTAAAGGTCAAGCATAAGGATCTTCAGGAAGAACTTGCTAAAGTCCAAGATGATCGAGAAGAAGCATATCTTATGACTGATATGCTCACTGGTGAACTAGCAAGGCTCAAAGAAGTGATTGATTGCTTTAAAGCAGAGCTGAGACTTAAAAATTCTATCTCAAGAAATCAACCATTCAAGAATCACTCTTTCTCATCCAGGAGACGATGGCATCCATCTAGCATGGATGTCTCTGGTATCACTGATGAGTTTCTATGTGACTTAATTAATGAGAGTCTTCATATTGCCATGTCTAGATATGTTAAACCAGCTCCTAAGTCTTACATGAAAAAGCATCTATATACTCCATCTCCTTTCTAGTTCAAGAGAACTTGGTTTAGTGGGTCCATTAGTACTTGTGTGCCAAGTGGACCCTCTAATCGAACTACGAGGCGTCTGATCCCCTGTACCCCATTTTATATATATCTTTGTTTGGGGTACGTAGGCTGTTACATGTTTGAGGCAAGTAGTGCGATGCCATTTTTTATATAAGTTATAATTATTTGTATTTCTTGTATATGTGTTTTCAGTGCTTCACGTCTTTATCTTAAGTGTTTCAGGTAACAGGAAACTTATGTGCTTAAAGTGATCCTTTCTTATAACTGGTCTCACCATGACATGAAAAGGTTACCCGTGTCGGTATCACATTCTTGTCATGTCCTTGGTTTAAGTTTGGTATATCTTGTTTTCTGTGAATGCCTTGATCTATAATTTCAAAGACATGATAAGTGTCAGTGAACATCAATGGAAGTGGTCGGCATGTCATCGATACGAGTGAAAACCACGTGTATCTTTGTGGTTGGCGTAGTCGAGGCATGGTTGGAGATCATGTTTGTTCCTATGTGATGGGCACACTTCTTGTGTTTGTGAACTTATTTGATCAATGCTTTCTTTAGTGCTTTCCTGGTTATATCATACTTTTGTTTTTGCATAATCGCATGTTGTACGTTTCATGTTATATCTTGTGATCATATTTATGCTTTACCATGCTTGTATGTGTTTATGTTGCACTATATCCTGTTGCATTAGTTGTATGTCCTAGATGACGTGAAACTAAGATCCAATGTATGTGACCTATCAAGCATGAAAAATGTCTCCGTTTGATGGATTTGAGTTGTACGTGACTTAGAGATAAGTTGATCGGCACTTAATTGCAATATTTAGTAGATTTGATAAAAAAACTTGATGGATTTGAGATATGGAAGATGATGACACTCTGCTTATAGTTTTTGATCTTGTCATATTGCTTGGGAAGATGTTTGGAAAGAAAGTCGGGAAAATCGAAAATCTGTATGCTAGACCATCAATCGACTAACTGTGTAATAGAGGTTATGGGCTAAACCTACAATTGACTGACCTTATATTTCTGGTTGTATCTAAAGCTATCAGTCGACTGACATATTGATTTTTTTTAATAAACCTACAGTCGACTGACTTAGAGGTTGTTTTGCGCCTTTACAGATCCATTTTCGATTTTTGTTGGTATAAAAACCAAACAGTTCATTCTCTTCAATCACAAATCGTTACTCTCAAACCCTTATAAACAAGTTCAGAAACCTTAGTTTGCACAAATCTGTGTTTGTTAATGGTTGTTTTCATTCTTTTCTATCAGATCTACTCTTCTACACCTTTGTTTTTCATCTTGTTTTTCTCTTTGTTTGTTCTTCTCTGATCATCAATGGCACCCAAAAGAGCAAGGAACTATGGTCCTTCTTCTTTTTCTGCTATTCTATCATCAGTTGCTTATCTTCCTTCGCATTCTGTAGGAGAAGCACCTTCTATTCTCCATCCTTCATCTGCTTCTAGAGATCTTTTCGCTAGGAAGTTCTCTCGCAGCCCCATATCCATTGAGAGGGCAGTTATAGTTGAGGTGTAAATGTTATATCTTGTGAGTTGTGACAAAAAGGGTAAAACAGACATTTCACATGTTTTGTAAAGTTATGAGTCGTTGTATAAGTTTGTATAAGTTTCAGGTCTTGTTGTACAAGTGTTCGGAAGTCTTCGAAGCTGAAGACATCAAGAATGGATGCGATCAGCGACAACCGAGCAAAATCGGGCAAAAACCGAGTCAAGCAAGCAGGTCAAGCAAGTAGGTCAAGCAGGCATATGTATATGTATATGCACCACATATGTGAGGAATGGAAAGAAAAAAGGACGTCTCATATATTGCATAATACATTAAGAAAAGAACGGACATTTGTATGAGTTAGTCTCTTATGAATGGAATGTTGATTACATATAAGGATGTCAGGTGTTTCACCTTAGCGTTTTCTAATTTACTCGCCACTTTTCCCCTCATATAACCTTAAATCAAATAAACATAAATAGGTTGTAACTTGGCTTAGGTATTTCCTAGTGAAAAGGGATAAAAGGAATTTTGTGAAATACCAAAAATATCAAAGCTCTTCAAAACTTAACAACTCTTTGAGAACTTTTGTAGAATTTCCTTCTTTACTCATTTCTTCACTTTGATTTGTAACTTGGGGAACTTCTTTATTTTTCCTCTCTTCTCTTGAACTTTTCTTTTCTTTTTGTATTTTTCTTATTCAAGAGGAGAGACTAGTATGTAAAAACTATATCTTCAAACTTTTTGGTATATATAATAAGCTTCCTTTCTTGCTTGGAGACACTTTGTTCTCTTTTTCCTTGTAAAACTTGTCATCCTTGACATTTTCGGCAAAATAGGTAATGGAAATAATAATTTGGGGTTATACTCCGGATTGAAGTTGGGTAAGGATAATTGGCTAACAAATAAAAAGTTTATATAAAGCCTCAAAGGGACTCCTAATTGGATAATGATATAGGTAGGCTAAAAAGACTATTTTTGGTTTTCTAATGTTCAAAATTATTTTCAAGGTAAATATATGGTGAAGTCGTCTTGAGATAAACTACAAAACATAAGTTTATATTACACCCACTTGATTTCATCCTTGTAATCAACTACAAAAATAAAACGAAGAGACTAAGAGTGAACTCAAAAATTTAGCAAGAATTGGGTCCCTCGAGCTCGGATGTACGTAAATACACTCCAAAGAAAGAAAGGCTCAAATCTCATTTGGGTTAACAATAATCTCAACACTATTTTGAGGATTTCCTAGAAGGTCAATCAATCTCAACTTGACTTATGTTAATTGACATTATATGCACAAAAAAAAAAGCTAGTCAATGTTTTCATGAGCGAAATCTATGTTAAGGGGTAAAACATGCTCTTGACATATTAATGATCATATAAGAATTTCAAATATAAGCAATTTCTAATCATGGCAATTAAAGATCTATACTTATCCTTGAAAATCACCAAATCTACTTTTTAAAAACAAATATTTTTGGATTTTTTAAAGATTTTTCGATTCTTGTAAAACTTGCCATAGTCATAAATAAAACAAGAAAACGTCGAGCTAGGTAATTAAATACCCCACCCCCAAATAGGATATGGCATAGTCCTCTATGTAACATATATGATAAAATAAAGGTAGGATATTACCTTAAGTTTGGCGCTAGTCCTTATCCTATTTTCTTGTATTTTTCCTTGTCTCCATTTTGAAAGAATTTTTCCTGCAAGATTAGTGTACTACAATGACTAAAACAATTTTTTTTTCTTTATTTTTTATTTTTTTGTTACGTATTTTACAGAAAATAAACATGTTGTGGATAGAAATGCGAATGATGCATGTGATGAAGGTCCTTTATGGTCAGATTCCTAAGACCAAACATTTATACAATAAGTATTTATCAATATAAAGCAAAAATTCTAGCTCGTGATACTTACGTATGCGCACTCCATAAGCAAACCTTTGGAGCATCGAATGGAGTCTTTTAGATTCATTTTCAGCTAATTTTTTATTATCTCCTTCCGAAGGACCTTTGGTAATTGGAGCCAAATGACCATAGTGATGTATAAAGGCTATTTTGTGCGTGTGTGCAAATATGTGTATGCAAAATAAATGATATGCACTTGTGTGTATGCAATTAGCTATTACTTACTAAAGATAGAAGCCAATTGGGAAGTAATATAAAATATGTATGCATGCAAACTACACTACTATGTTGCAAATACTTCAATCCGAGTCGGTGATGTTACTCCCTCTCGTTGCGGAGTTCGTTTCATCACTATCTCCCGATTCATCCTCGGATGGATCATAGCAAACAAAATGTCATGGGAAGTCATTTTTGTTGATCAAGAAGTTACTTACATAATTGAGTTGCATTTTAAACGGTGGTGGTTCAAAAACAACTCCATTAAAGTTCATTACAATACCATCTTCATGGTCTATATGGCGAAAGGCGATTTTAGGTCATCAGATAGAGTAGACAATAGGTCTTGGTCATTTTTCGGGGCATGTGGTATAGTGATACATCTAAGTCTCCATTTTTACAATATTCTCAAGACATGATTCAAAGGACTCATGGGTCTAATGTAAACCCTATCATTATATCTTTCGAACCATTCTGGTCGGAAAAACCTAATCGTCTTAGTGATAACCACGGGTAATATACAAAGTCTTCTATTTGAAAAGATGACATCTAAGATTGTTCTTATTAGTCTAAAGCAAATTTGATAACATGGTTCATTATTGTGTAATTCATAAAGCATTTGACACACATGTTAGCATCTACTCTAGTTAAATCCTTATAACCAAATACATTAGTTGCCATCCATAACAAAACAAGAGCTTGATTATTACAAAATTATTTGTGTCTAGACTACCTTCATTGGTTGTACACATAGTGATAAAATTTGGGAGAATTTTGTAACATCATAAACCGGGTCATTTAGGTTATAACACTTTTTCATGTTAAAATAACAATTTTCATACCAAATGTGAGGTAGACCTAAATATTTACTTATCCTCTCTTTATCGAAACGGCTTGAAATTTTTATACAAAGTAGAATATTTAGGTTACATCGATGTATCAAAAGTTTGTATATTTTTAGTTAATATTTTGGTAGTTATAAATTATTAAAGATCAATTATTTGTGTGACAATTCAAAATGAATTTTTATCATTAAATTAATCTCAATTAATAGTGAAGAACAATTATATAAAATTTTAAGTCCTTAAATTAATCTAGGTTGCCTCCTAGTAGCGCTACATTTAACGTCTTAAGCTAGACATGATGGATGACAATAAATATCACCCCCAAACAAGAGTGAGCCACCCCAAAATAGAGTGAGTCACTCTTTTATCCTTTAATATTATTCATATAGTAACAAACGGAATATGTGTGGGTCAAATATTTTTCGTGGAGGTTCGTTAAGCTTTGATCCTAAAGGTAAAATAATAACGTTCCTTACATTCTTAAGACGTTTTTTATTTTTTAGGTTGATGTTTATTGTAAGGTTTCTAAGAATTTTCATATACCTTTTGAGCATTATTAGTGATGGTTCAAAAATTAATAAGTTATTTGTTCCTCCATGATCAATATAATTTTGGAACATTAACCTATCTGTTTATCTAGGTTTAGGTGGCACCAAAAGAGTTTCGGACTCATAAACCTTGTTAGTTTGCCAAATTTCTTTGTTTTCTCGATTAATATATTCTTTAAGATTAGGCGAGGCTAAAAGATCAAGTTCACAAATAGGCTCATCAAGTAAAGTCTTTTGGGATTGACTAGTTTCTACGATGATAGAATCAATTTGACTATATTCTACGTGTGGACTTGGAATGTAAGAATTGACTAGTTCATTAAGTGAAGGGTCATCGGATTCCATAAAGTATTGAAGACATTCCTCAATGGATGGGTCGCTAGGATCAGTAGGGTAAAGACTCATAAATTCCTCATCACATATAAGGTCTTTAGGGTAAGATTGTTGAATTTTATCCATTTCTAGGCTAGTAACCATAAAGAAATCATAAGGCATATGTTGTTCTATATTATTATTACCTTGAAGTTGATGTGTATATGGGGAATTAGTAAGGATGCACTTAGGCTTGCCTTTAATGCATATGTATATTGGGTATGGAAGGAGAGAAATGGCAGAATATTTAATGGCAAGCATACTCTGCCAGCACAGATTGGCAGGCTCATTATTACCGATATTAAGATCAAGCTGCACTCGTTACAAGTCAGTATGGACCTAGGACCTGACAGAGACCACATTATCCAGACTTGGAACCTTAATATTGGTGTGAAGCCAGAAGCAATACATTTGGGAAAAACCAGAACAAGGGGACCATGTACTTAACACTGATGGAACACTTGTAGGAGGGTTGGGAGGCTGGTCAGCTGTGATACGAGACCATGAAGGTGGGGTACTACATGCAAGAGCAGGGAAGTAAGATATGCAAGCATTGCCATGATAGAATTGGAAGGACTTCACCAAGGGGTCAGATTAACAAGAGAGAAAGGTATTACAAGACTCAAGGCACAAACTGATTCTACTAATGTTGTTAGCTTCATGAATCAGAACAACACACCCCCTTGGCAGGCATACCACATGTTACAAAGCCTGAGGTTTATGACAGCAACATTGGAGGTCTTTGATCTAAAACACATATATAGAGAAGCCAATCAGTTGGCTGATGCCTTAGCAGCTAATATTCCTACTGTAATGTCTATTGATATCATACCTAGCTCATTCTCTGAGGACAATAGGAAAATTGTATTTAATGATGCCATAGGCAAGGTCTATTTGAGATTGTAACCAACTTATTATTTTAATGAAATGGGGTAGGGGTCCCCTGCAACAACCCCGCTTGCCATTCAAAAAAAAAACAACTAGGCGAAATTTGTTCTAAAAGTGTAGAATCGGTGCTAGGCACAAATTTATTAGTTGGAAGAAAATTTTCTACCTCCGTATTCAAGAAATGAGATCTATTATCTTCCTCGTGTGATCCTAAACAACTAGGCGAAACCTAAAAATTTCTTATTATTTGTTTAGTTTTAATCATTGGTTGACGATACAATTTTTCTTTTTCTCGCTCGTTGTCAATCTCAATAAGTCTTTGTTCTAAACGTTCTATTATTTTAGTTTGAGTAGCTTGTTGCTCTAGTAGTTTCATAAGCAAATCTTCATTACTTGATTTTGGGCTAGGTTTTTCTTGAGGGATACCTAGTGTCATATCTATATTATTACTCATTAGATTGTCATATTTTTTATATGGAGAGTTATTTGGAACTAATTGTTGATGTTCAGGATATTCTGTTTCTTCATGTGTATATAGTTCGTTTCGTTCCCTCCAATCAAAGTTATTTGTTTCGATATGATCGGTGTAAGAGTAATTAAAATTAGGTTTATTGCCACTTATGGTTGGGTTAACTTCATTGTTTTGTAAATAAGGTTTTTCAGCATTTTCAACAAAGTTATTAAGTAGTATATTGACGTCATTGTTTTCCTCTTTAACCGGGGTTTTTATATTGTTTACCATTAGATAGGGATTCGAAATATTGCTGTATTGTTGAGAATTTTCAGCAAATAAAACAAAGAATTCATGGGCTTTACTTACGGTTAAACCTAAGAAATTTTCTCCATTCATATATTCTACCATATGTCGAGAAGCGGGAGTTAATCCGATGTAAAAACATTGAACTAAAGTCTCTTTTGGGATTTGATGATGTGGGCATTGTATTTGAAGATCATTAAATCTATCCCAAGCTTTGTAAAGTTCTCCATTAGGTTTTTGTATAAATGTTTGAATTCTATTTCACATATCTATCGTTCTAGACATGAGGTAATATTTTGTTAAGAATTTGTATAATTGTTCTCATGTTTGAATTGAGTTTCCGGCTAAGGAGTTAAACCATTTTAAAGCTTTTTCGTGTAATGAGAATGGGAAATGTCTAAGACGGTCCAAATTTATTTTCATTAAAGGTCGAGCATATCCGAAGAAATCTCAAGACATGTGCGTATGGGTCTTCTTTCTCATTACCAGTAAATATCAGCAATATTTTAATGATGTCACAATTAATTTGAAAATCAATTCCTTCAGGTATTTCTGGCAAAACTATACAATTAGGAGGTCCATTTGACAAGGGTGCGAAGTAATCATGAAGTGTTTTCTCCATAGCTTGAGACATGATATACTTAACCTTATCTTAAAGCATAAACTAAGGTGTTGATATCAGGTCTTTTGGTGCGTACCCTTTATCAACTTATTATGAAAACTTAACTAAGGACACAAAATATGCAATTCAACACTTCAATATTCTGGAAATTAAATCCTCTTACGTGAGATTCGAGGTGATATGAGAATACGTATTTTTTTCCCTCGAATGCGCGCAAACGAGCAAATAATATTCAAAATACAAAATGTAAATACCTTAAAAGTGATTGAAACATGTACCTTGGTCCAAAAACTTAAAATTCTGAAATTTTCAAAATTTTTGGAAAGAGAAGAAATTGTTTTGTTCTGCCCGTGTCTCCCCGAGCGAGTTCAATACTGCTGGCAGGTTGCCCCGGGGGAATTTGACATATGATTTTATTTATTTATTTATTTTTTGGGCGGGCAGTGCTGTGCGGGCTTGAATGTGTTGATTCTCATCTGTTAGTACCTTGGATCTTCTTAGAACGGCAATGGCGCCAATTTGATTTAACGGTAATTGTGCTGCTAATCACCGTAAAAAACATAGTGCTAGTAAACCAAGCTGCAGGAACAGGTTAATTCTACCGGCACTACTCAAATAATTTCCCTTTGTAATTCTAAAAACTAAACTAATCCTAAAACTTGTGTAGAGACAAGTATCGGGGTATCGAATCCGCTCACCCAAGAATTGAATACTTAGCTACAAATAGGAAACAACGATGAAGGATGATGTCGTTTATGAAGAGATTAATGAATTGTAGGAAGTTTATGAGTTTGATTGATTGAGAGTAATTATGACTACAATAATGTAAACGTAAGTAAAGTAAAGAAAGCAATATAAAATAAAGGTTGTGAATATGGAAAGAAAAGCGGGGTATTACTTTCTTTCATAGGTAAATATCGAAATTAACTACTTATGCTTACTTCCCATGTATCCAACTATTACTCATAGACAAAACAATAGTTGGTAGTGAGTTCCCTTGCTCTCGACCCAGGAACTCGACCTCAAGAAGTATTCAAGACCAAGTACCTCTCATCTCGATGTCGTCATGCAAGTAGTGAATTACAACTCTTTATACTATTGTTAACTATTTTCTCTCTCTCGATGCCAAAATATGTTAACGGGCGTATGAGGCTCGAAAGTCTCTACACCTGCAAAAAGATCTCTCTTTTATTTTTATGAAGAACAAAGAGCAAAAACTATTCTACGTGATATCAATCATAAAATAATTACCTTTCTAGCATGGAAAACATAACACTTGTAGTAAATTCTTCTACTTACCTAATCCACTTGTAAAGCCCCATGAATTGATTACCTCATGATGATGATGATGGTAGATGTAAAAGACATAATTAAAAGACAAGAATTTAAAGAAGGAAAAGTAAATTGCATAAAAAGTAAAGATACGCTTGAAAAGTAAGGAACTTGAACTTGAAAAGTAAATAGACTTGTAATATAATCAATAGAACTTCTTCTTCAACATAAAATAAAGTAAACTTAATATGGTACTTCAATTTAAGATCAAAGCACAAAGAATTTTGTTGCTTACCTCTCCTTATATAGGGAGGAGTCCTTCTAACCCCAGAACTCCTTGAAAATTGCTAGAAAAGAGTGCAATTTATTAAATAACTTGTAGGAAGCATCTGGAGCTGAAATTTGGTGGAGATCTTAGTCAAACCATGTGTAAGTCTCAGTCAGAATATAAGGTACAAATTCCTTAAAGAAACACGACTTCCAAGAAGCACAAGAGGCCCAAAAATAATTAGCAGAAACTGGGTCGGACAGGTTTTGACAATTCTTTTTGACCTGATTCTATCTCTGTCTTCTGCAATCTTTCTTGACGGTCTTAAAGAAGAAAGTGAGAGCTTTCTAATTCCTATTTGTGCTTCAAAATCCGAGCTCTCTAACCGTTTCGTTTAATTGCGTCAAGTTGGCTACTTGAAACTGCTTTTCTGTCGTATTTTGCTTCCTTTAAGCTTTTTCGGGTGATATGCACCTACAAACACGTAATTCTAACAATACCAAGCATATCATACCACTTTATATCATAACTTAGGACAAATATACATGAGTTAGAGGGATATATTTACACTTTTGAGCCCTTATTAGTAAGCTTGTTTTTAATGAGATCAATAACTGTAATGCTAGCGGGATTTGAACCCCAGACCTCTGGTATCTTCACCCAAAGGTTTTACCAGTTGTGCTTAACTAACCCTTGCAAAATGTTGTGGTAAGCTTGTTTTTAATGAGATAAGTAACTCCGTAAAGCTAGCAGTATTTGAACCCAAACCTATGGTATCATCGCCCAAGGTTTTACAAGTTGAGCACAACTGACACTTGCAAAAAATTTGTGTAAGCTTGTTTTTAATGAGATCAGTAACTCCGTAATGCTAGCAGGATTTGAACCCCAAACATCTTGTATCATCACCCAAGGTTTTACTAGTTGAGCACAACTGACACTTGCAAAAAATTTGTATAAGCTTGTTTTTAATGAGATCAGTAACTCCGTAATGCAAGCACGATTTGAACCACAGACCTCTGTTATCATCACCAAAAGGTTTTACCAGTTGAGCTTTACTGACCCTTGCAAAAAAATTGTGGTTAGCCTATTTTTAATGAGATCTGTAACTAGGTAATGCTAGCGGGAATTTAACCCAAAACCTCTGGTAATCATCACCCAAAAGTTCTACAAGTTGAGCTTTTCGGACACTTGCAAAATTTTGTGGTAAGCTTGGTTGTAATGAGATCAACAACTTGGTAATGCTAGCGGGATTTGAACCCCAGAACTATGGTATCATCACCTAAATGTTTTAACAGTTAAGCTCAATTGACACTTGTAAAAGTAGTGTGGTAAGTCTGTTTTTAAAAAGATCCGTAACTCCGTAATGCTAGCAGGATTTGAACCCCAACCATTTGGTATTATCACCCAAGGTTTTACTAGTTGAGCTAAAATGAAGCCTGTTTATAGTGAGATATGTAACTCGGTAATGCTAGCGGGATTTGAACCCCAAACCTCTAGCATCATCGTCCATAGGTTTTACCAGTCAAACTAAACTGACACTTGCAAAATGTTGTGGTA
The DNA here is from genome assembly GCA_013358455.1 of Thalictrum thalictroides. Lineage (NCBI taxonomy): Eukaryota > Viridiplantae > Streptophyta > Magnoliopsida > Ranunculales > Ranunculaceae > Thalictrum > Thalictrum thalictroides. The sequence goes on along the minus strand of JABWDY010044359.1, from coordinate 840 downwards.
AGCCTGTTTTTAATGGGATTAGTGATTCGGTATTGCTAGCGGGATTAGAACCCCAAACCTATAGTAATCATCATCCAAAGCTTTTACCAGTTGAGCTTAACTGACCCTTGCAAAGTGTTGTGGTAAGCTTGTTTTTGATGAGATAAGTAACTCTGTAAAGATACCAGTATTTGAACTCCAAACCTCTAGTATCATCACCCAAGGTTTTACAAGTTGAGCACAACTGGCACTTGCAAAAAATTTGTGTAAGCTTGTTTTTAATGAGATCAGTAACTCCAAACATCTTGTATCATCACCCAAGGTTTTACTAGTTGAGCACAACTGACACTTGCAAAACAATATTTGTAAGCTTCTTTTTAATGAGATCAATAACTCCGTAATGCTAGCAGGATTTGAACCCCAAACATCTGGTATCATCACCCAAGGTTTTACAAGTGAAGCTCAACTAAAGCCTGTTTATATTGAGATATACAACTCGATAACGCTAGCGGGATTTGAACCACAAACCTCTGGCATCATCATCCATAGGTTTTACAAGTCAAACTAAACTGACACTTTAAAAATGTAGTGGTAAGCATGTTTTTTATGATATTAGTAACCCGGTAATGCTAGCGGGATTAGTACCCCAAACCTCTAGTAATCATCACCCAAAGGTTTTACCAGTTGAGCTTAACTGACCCTTGGAAATTGTTGTGGTATGCTTGTTTTTAATTAGATAAGTAACTCCGTAAAGCTAGCAGTATTTGAACCCAAACCTCTGGTATCATCGCCCAAGGTTTTACAAGTTGAGCACAACTGACACTTGCAAAAAATTTGTGTAAGCGTGTTTTTAATGAGGTC
>JABWDY010044358.1:4963-18219 GCA_013358455.1 Thalictrum thalictroides | reverse complement strand
TTTTTTTTTAGATTAGCAAGCGAGGTTCAAGAGACCACTACCCCATTATCACGTGACGAAACTTATTATCAAACAATCAGCTACTGTTTCAAACCATAGGTAAAATTGCCGGTTGGTGGTGAATATCCCTAACATGAAAACACAAAGCATTTCGCTGATATTCGATCTCATGAGGCGAAATGGGGAGGTTTACTGTAATCAGTTCTGTTTTTATCTAAAGGAAAATAGGAAAGCTATACACGTGGTCATAAAACATTAAAACTGCAATAAGTCCAACACGTAATATAACAAAAACATATTATTTTGATTTGGTAATCTAATAAACGGTGAAGGTCATTGGCATATGAAACAATAAGTATGCAAGTGCTTAATTTTGATAACAGCAAATTGCATTAAGCTACATGGTTGTGCTGAATGTTCCTAATTTGATTCTTGGAAATACCGTATCATACAAAGTCAGCTATAGTAAAAAAATAAAAGCATTTGTCTCTACTGTTTGGAGATGGGCATTGAGCCATTAAGCATATGAAAATAAGACTTGTACCTCTGTGCTAAACCAAACATGCCAAGTGTGCCCCCTGTATGAAGCATCACAACTTCAGCATCCTCTTTGGCTTCGCTCTGGCAAAGATGTGTCGCATATTCCCAACCTGCCAAAGTATAAATAGGGTCAAGAAGAACACCGGTCTGCTGCGCAATTTGTTGGCAAGACTCTACTTCCCCTTTCAACACATTCCCAAATCTGAAATATAACACTTCTTGTCAAAAGTAAAAATAAGTAGCTACGAGGAATCTATATAGATTGAACTTAACAAATGGACTGGATATATTATAACCTAAAAAGACAGATTTCATCAAAAAGTCATACACAAAGCAAAGGTAAAACACAAGGAGATTTCATTTGGTAAGGAAAGCGCACATAAGGATGACTCATTACAGTGATGTGGTGCACCATGTATATTCCAATCAGGATTGATGTAGTTCTCTGCTTTAAGAAAAGAGTTGTTGATAACAGGTTCACGCTTTATAGTCAAAGATCAAAATTTGTGTGTTTTTGGTAGCAAGGGCAGTTACATCTCCACTTTCCTTGACAAATATTTGTATTTCATATATAATTCAATCTCAATCGCACATTGAATGGACTGGAATTTTGAAAACACAAACATGATCACTGAAAGCTCAGTTATAGCTAAGACAGACATAATAAAAAACACAAATAAGACCAACGTAAGACCAGGCTTTAGTTGTTGAGGCATATATATATTTTCTAGATTTAAACCCTGATGTTAATGAATTTTGAGGTCATGGGCTCATGGTTTGGTAGCAAAGCTTGGGAGATAGAAGATCAGAGATTTCAATGTCCAGTTCTTGAATGTTAGGTGGGATAGCTGTTCTATGTAGTAGTTTCATATACAATATAGGCTGGTTCTTTGTGAACCTCATGTAGAGTTTAACTGTTCTACTTGGATTTTCTTATTTAAAGTTCTCTTTTTCAATGGTAAAAAAAATATGACTGCAATAATTTGTTGATGATTTTATTGTAATTAAATTACCTGCATGTGGTGTTTCTGTAGATAATTATAGATTATACCAGTTCTAGAAGAAACAAAAAAAATCGTACGAAAATATACTTGAATTAAACAGTGGAAACAAGATTATGGTGCTCACTTTCTTGGATGAGTACGTTCTACCCAGTTAACAATGCCATCGTCCATTCCACGTAATGCACGGTCTACACATTGCAAGCCACAAAGCCTCTTGAAATCAGATATCAAGCGTTTCTCATGTTTTATGTAACCTTCAACAGTGTCGGCCAACATCACTGCAATTACCTCCCACGGCAACCTGATGAATAACTCCATTAGATATTTAGAAAGTCCAACCACATGATTCTAATAAAAATAAAACTACGAAAAAAGAGATTACAACAAGCCAATTTTTAACTTCAAAAGTAAGATGTATCTAAGGCAAAACAAAAATTATACCCCAAACACACAGCACCAAGTGCTAAACCAACAGCTGTTGTCCCTGTACCAGAATCTACAACTATTTTAATAGGTTGATCCCGCCCAAATAATTGTGGTTGGGATAGATACTCCACAAGACGAATGACACCTGCAACAGACCATTAACTGTTTGTAAACTAAATGCTGTCACCAAATGCTTGTTTCATGATACAATATAGAAGGAAAAGATCAGCTATAATGGAAGTAAAAAATGGCTTTATGAGGTAACAAAGAACTTTGGAGATAGCACAATATAATTTAACGATTTTGCATGATAGCTTATATTTTGGTGTCATGAGAGGCCTGGATCCACCATGCCATAGTCACACTGAGATGTTTTCATTATGATTGCTATACTCCACCTTTTTTCTAGATAAATAGGACTTTTATTGGTGATAAAAAAAAAGGAGTACAATAGGACTTAATTCTTTTATGAATATTTTTTTATTCAAAGGGTTGAAATATAAATACAAGTACTGAATGGTTGACAGATAGAGATTTTACTTTCATCTCCTGGTGTCTCTCTGCTAACTGGTGCTGCCTCACTCAGTTAAATTAAAATATCCAACGAATATGACTTTATTAACCGCTGTCCTCTCTATCTTACCTACACACACGGATCATACTTGCTGTCAGGTTTATGAGGCAGCTTATTCCTACAGGGAGCAATCAATGCATCCCTGTTCTCTAGTTTTCAAGGCATTAGCCGATTGGAATCTATTGATTACCCTACTTTGGTAAAAGGCATTGTTAGACAGGCACGTACTGTACGCCAACTCAATCTGGAATAATCATTGTTTTCTATCTTCTCTCTCTAATTAATTTCTTACACCATTGTTAGACAGACACGTACTGTACTTCTATATATCCATAGACACATGACCTTGAATATACTAACAAAGTAATTACCTAATAGTGCTGCGGCATCCCCAGCTCCTTCATTGACAACAACAACTTTTCTTTGATGATTTTGTGATATCGGCATTGCCTCTTTGGGCATATGAGTTCCTTCTTGGTTCTTTTGCATGGCAAAGAGAATATCATCGAAACATATAACACAACCATTGTTGCCTGCCACTACATCAGCATGTTTGAAGAGCATTTCTTCCCTCTTGCCATAAACAGATCTTGGAATATAAATAGTGTTTCCATACATCGTGGATATCAGATTATAACCGGTTGGAATATCAGGTTGTTCTCCTCGTAACAATAAATGTGACCTTAGTCCTCTCTCTGCACAAGAGACAGCTGCATGATATGTGAATTAAATTTAGTAACAATACTTTTTATGTCTCTAACGATGGAGAAAAGATACTTAATAAAATTTGAAAATAAAATGCTAACATAAGTGCAGCATGAAAATTCCTACCAACAGCTGCAGCATGTGCACTTTGACAACCTCCACATGTGACCTAACAAATTTTCCAGACAGGATGTTACATGACACAAAGGTTTGTAATATTATGGGCTTATACGAAAATAAAGGCTTTTTTTATTTTAAGTTTATTAGACCATACGCATGAGAAGTTCATTGGCGTACTTTTACAAGACCATTAAATGGATTCATAAAGAATATTCAAGGCCAAATACAAAAATGATTCATGGCCGTATCTCTGTTCTATATACCTATTCTTAGACATCACCAAGGCTTTCCTCCATTGTCAAGAACAAATAACTTCATTGGCTCCATAGGTGGGAATAAAAAAAAATGGGTCATACAGGGCTCAAACATGGGGCAGAAAGTCATTAATTACAACTAATGCCACTGTTAGGGAAATGATAACTCACCACATCAGTAGCAGAATGATCTTCAACAAGAGGAATCAAGGCATCCAATTTCCTTGCTTTATTTCCATTGGTTAAGGGATGCAACAAATCATCTCTCACAATATAAAAGAATGGATCACGTTTTTGCGTCTCCATCACATTTAGACCCAATGTTGGTAAAGTATCATTTGAAAAGGTGACTCCTAGAGAGTGTTCTCCTCTATGTTGCGCTTCTATGTTTAAGAGAGATATTTTGTGGATTTTTGATTCTGGACTCGTTAGTGTCCATCTTCTATCAAGCAATTCAGTCATAACGGTTTTGACAGACGGATTCTCTCTGAAAATGTCTTGTTGCTGAAAAAAAAATCTTGTTAGTAAGAGTTCCATGTAAAGAAATTTAAGACAGAGTGAAATAAGAATACTCAACACTCAAGTGAAATAACATTTACTACTCATGGACAAAATGGAAATTAAAAGCGACTGCAAAGTCTTATAAGTTTTAAGTTTATACTTAAAAACTAATGTATGTGAGAAACGACATTAAGGAATAGGAGCAAGCGAGTGTCATACTAGTGCGCCTATTGTGGTGATCAAGGTATTCATCTCTTAAATGCAAAGCGAATTCTGTGCCCAAAAGACTTAATTCTGGCATGATCATGATTTTCACATGCAAACAGACATCTTATCAAGAAAATAAAAGGCATGGTGTAATGGCTATTATCTCTATTAAGATCGACATGAATACTGGAACATTCAACTAAATCCTCTATACTTTCGGTTTCAATATTCAATCCTCATTAACAGCTCCCTTCACCTTTGTGAGTATTTCAAAAATTTCAAGAGAGTAACACAAAGTGAATTTATAGTCTCTTCTCTTTACTCAATCTACCAATCTATCATTTCACCTACCTTATTCGTACCGACATGTCGACATACCCCCATCATCCATTGCATTGCAATAAATTAATAATTCGTAAACATTTTAAGTTGGCTTGCTAAGAAACCATCTCCTATCAACAAATAACAAACAAACGTTAATATTCTATCTTTAAACCTAAAACCCACTTAAACCCATCATCAACCTAAAACATATTTCATTTATCTTGGAAATTAAAAGAAGGCTATGGATTGGAGTATGAATATTACCTGAGAACTTTTCATAAATGCCCTTGAATGAATCCCCTTTTTCATAGATACCATTACAGGAAATCTATGTAATTGCTGAAGCTTCATTGGTTGTTTTGTGGAATCAATCCCCTCTCTGGCTCTCTCTTGTCTCTTGCTTTATCTCTCCCCTCCATCTTCCATTTAACCATTTTAAACATGAACTTTATGGGCTTCATAGACCATTGGGCTTCTTATTAAATCCATTATCGGCCCAAGTCCATTATCATTTTTCTTTTTAACACATTTAAGAGAAAAAAAACTAGGGCTTTCTAGGGTTTAAGAAAGCAACCCAAGAAGACGAAGAAGAAGGAGAGTGAAGCAAAAAAGATGACGTGTCATGGAATTCCAGATTTATCATTAGAATCTATAGTTGCATCAGGTAGAAATGCAGAGAAAATAAGTCTTCCAACTCTTCAATCGAAGATGAAATGTGATCCAGAAGGTTATGAATCAGAGTTATTTCTTCTTTATAGACATTTTGATTCATCTCTTGATTTATTTCAGCAACAAGCTTCATTAAATATGCATTCAGATGGTACTGGTAGTAATGGTGGAGATCCTACTGTAGCTAAAGAACTTGGTGATTTAGCCATGTTTTTATCTCATGTTACTCCTTTTTACCCTAATCATCTTTCTGATTTCCCTAAAAAGCTTTCTGATTTACTTCATTCTGCTGCTCGGTCACTTCCTTCGAATTTAAAGTGTCATCTTGCTCAAGCACTTATTCTTCTTATGAATAGAAAGGTAACAGTATTGTTAAAATGTTCTCAATTTGTTGAAATTTCTAAGATTCATTTTAAAAGGTTTTGAATTGTTCTCAATTTGCTGAAATTTTTTTGGTCGTTTATTGCAATTTTTACAGTTTTGATGATTGACTTAATTTTTATTAGTGTTATGCTAATAAGAAAAAAAAAATGGATTAAATGAGCGACTTTCGATGTCCATTTAGACTTTAGAGAATAGATGATATATTGTAGCTCTATGTCAACATTAACACTATGGGTATGTTTGATTAAAGCAAATCATTGTATTGCAAATTTTTTTTGAACAAAACAAGAGACATTTTGAGGGGAAGGCTTGTGATGCTTCACAAATCATCCTTGTCAACAAAATAGTGTTATTCAGGTTGTGCAAGCAATGACATCCCTTTCAAGCCCTTTGTATTCTCATGGGAGACTATTTTCTATGAGCCTTAATTGTAATTGTAATTTTATATCTCTTTTGCATTTTTTTGTTTTTTTGGGTTATCATATCCTCCTTTTTTTTTTATCGCTTTGGACTTCTTTTGTTGCAGTGAATGCATTGTAACCTTTAGAGGGTTTATTAGAACAATAGAAATTTTGGAATTTGAGGAGGTTATGTGTATATTGGTATAAATCTCACTCTAAGCCTTGGACTGGTTCAAGAAAATATATCTTTCTAGTTTGACAATGGTGCAAAAGTTTGGTTATGTTTATTTCTCTTTGATGTGGAATTTGGTAGTGGGGCTACCGTAAAACACAACAATAGCCCATGGGACAAGTGCACTCATGCATTCTATTTTTCTTAGAGTATTATTTGAATTTTTTTTTCCCATTGTACTTTTTTGCATTTTTATGCTATCATCAACTTGACACTTCTGTATCTGTAGATGGTTGACATTGGAGATAACCTTGCACTATTTATGGAACTTCAAACACTTGGTGATAGAACCTTAAGGAAACTAGCCTTCTCTCATGTTATTCAAAGTATTCGCCGTATGAACCAGAAGCATAAGAATGAAGCTAAGAATCGAGCACTTCAGAATATTTTATTTTCCATGCTACAGGTTGGTAATTGGTTTAGACTTAATTTTTTGTCTTCCACATGTAAAACTGAGAATTTAATTTTACACTTGTTTGTGTGAACTAAACAATTGCATCAACCAAAGCTATTTAAGTATAAATAATTAAATATACTAGCAATAAGGTTAATATGCATCTTCTTAAAACTGAGACATCCCAACTAGGTGGACCCTTCAATTCACTCATCATTTGCATCCCACCATATACTCTGCGAGGAGGGAAAGGAAATTCCACTCTAGAGTCCAGACAGACAGAAGCACCAAACCATAAATACAATAGAACTAGGTTCACTAACTAACGGTCAGATCCTCATACCTAACCGTCCATGTCCATAGAGGTAAAGAAGACTAAGCAAGCTTTTGTTACTGAAACTATTGGGAAACCTTTCCCCCAAAAGGTGCTGACATTGAGTGTTCTCCAAAGATTTTAACCCGTGGCAGAGAGCAGTTTCTAAATGAAAGAAACTAACTAGTTCCAATCTGGCAAGGCCACCGGTAAAACTATTGCAACGCATCCATAGAGCTATTGAGTTTGGTCAGACAGAAGGGACGATGCCAAAGGAAATTAAGTGACTATTTTAGATGTTGTGCACAAAGGGGCAAGTGATGATGGTTGGTTGATAGACCTTTGCAGCAAATAGCTCTCCCTTCCTTGACCTACGCTAACTGCCTAAGTGAGAATTCTTTTCAAGTCACTCTCGAAATAAATTAGATGTCTATCAAAGACAAATTCTTCACTCACATTTTGTTAGAAGGAGATCTGCACACTGTTGCTCAGAAGATGTCTGTAGAAGGATTTCAGAGAACAAGACCATCTTTGGGCTACTTCCAGTGTCAACCAATTCACCTTCACTACCGGTAAGGGGAGAACTCTCCAAGAACAACGAACATTCAACAACCAAGTCCACTTTGTTAGGATTTCACAGGGCTGTTGTGTTTAAGATCCAGAACGATTGGCTTGGGAACCATTATATGTGATCTATCACAAGACTAATTTGCACTTTTTCAAGTGGAAAAGAATAGCTAATCATAAAGATTAATGAATAATGATTTATCTTCCTACAACCAAGCTATCTCCTCTTCCTTGTGTGTCCACATTCCAAAATAAGAATTTACGTCCAGGCCATACTCTACAGAACAGATAGTATTTTTGTAAGACAACAACCTCACATAAACTTCAAGGATAGCTTTTCTCACTACCTTTGTTCCGAATAAGCTGGCTATGGAAAAATTTAACATATAAAGAATATGAGTGTGTGGCTTTGCATCCCTCTCATAAGGAGGAGAGGTTGGGGCTTTGATAAAAGTTTCCTCAGTGTAAAAAAATAAACTGAAAACTTCATTTTTATTTTATTTTATTTTTTTAAGAGGGGGAGGGGCGGCTAAATCTAGAGAACATACGATTTTGGCCAGCTTGCAGACAGTCCATGGTCCAAACCATGCTCACCTTTTCTAGCCAAGAGAACTCACAAGAATAGAGAAGATTTCAACAATCAACTTATTTGCCTGGTTGCTCCAAGCCTCCAAGGAATTTTTCTTTTGTTGTCATCAGAGGGAGAAAGAGAATGTTATCTAGAGCTTTAAGGGTTAGGAGTGGTTCGTCTCCACGCCACCTCCAACTGAAACCAAGCACACACTACATTGCCAATCTGAAGCAAATTCCTTTACCAAATTCAGATCTTGCCACCACCATGCACCTTTCATTTTCTATAAGATGCTTCCTTAATGATCTTAATCACCTTAGTCCGTTGTCCACCAACCAATCATGCTTGGAACCGATGGCAACCCCTGTGATAAGTTGTGAACCTTCATAGCCATAGCTGTACTTTATTTCATTGGTTTCATTGTTCTTACATATATTTTTTCTGAAAATTCAGTCAGTGATTTTCCAATGTTGTAAAATTTGTTGATTTGTTGTTTGAAACTATTCTGAATTTTTTTTTCTGTTAACTGTTTGTCGAATTAGGAAGAGGATGAATCCAAAGCTAAAAGATCTCTTGTTATACTTTGTGATCTTCACCGGAGAAGAGTATGGTTTGATGATAGAACAGCAAATGCAATTTGCACTGCATGTTTTCATTCGTCTTCCAGGTAGGTATTTTTTTTCTTAAGTTTTTGTGCATGTCCATTTATTAATATACAGAAGAAACATAATAAACAAATTTTCAGGATTATGATTTCTGCTCTGTCATTCCTTCTTGGCTATGAGCGACTTGAAGAAGCAGATGATAGCGATGATTCAAGCGGAGAAGAAGACATGACTCCTCAAAAGGCTCAAGTTGTTATTAGTAGGGAGGCTGTCTACAAGGTTGGTTACAGTTTTTATAATCTACATTTTTTTCTTGCTAAGGTTATAATCTACATTCTTTTGATGATTGTTGGAAAAGACAAAAATATTTGTGAAAAAGTCAAGTTATATTTTTGTCTTTTCCTTTGTCATATATATAGGCTTGGTTTAGTTAAGTCTTTTACAGCCTAACATCTGAGAAAATAATGGGTACATATATCATTTTAACATTGTACTGGGGGTTCTCACATTTGAATAAAATGTGCCATATCTGCATCCACGACACGGAACTCTTTTTCGCCTTCTCTTCGCTCTGGACAGGAGCGCCAATGATATTGGACACAGTGCATCCAGTCTAAAAATCGATCTGGCAAAGCTGGCTCAATGTATGCTCTAGCTCCGGGGCGAATGAGAAAGCAAAAGAACTTATTGAGATGCAAGACCTGGAGTACTGACGCAATCATGGATGTTTGGTTAGGTGTTTGGTTTCATCAGGTTGATTTTGTTAGTCCCTATTTCGAAAGATCCTTCTGACCTATATTGATAACAAGAAAAATAAATTCTTCTGACGTAATCACCAATAGTTTATGTAGCAAGTGTTAGTACAGGACCATTTGGATAGAAGAAAAAGATTCAGTAAGAATATCTTCAAAAGGTAATAGTTTGAGAGCAAGAATAAAATTCAAATAAATAAAATTTATTTACAGTTATATGGCTGATGTAATGTAAGTATGTAACCATATGGACATATAAATATAATTTGGTAGCCAAGAACTATGTTACCTAGATGCGGCAAATTTTCACCTCAAAATACCCTGGATACATCATTTTACATGATAACGTGAACTGTCTGACATAAGATGGTCATCATTTGGAATTATGCGGGTAACATAAACCAAAAGTTTGAACTCTAATGCATTGCTCAAAATTAACTTTTGAAGTAAAAAAAATCTGTATTTATAGTCTTAGTTCCTTTATAAAGAATGTTCGCATCAATAAGTAACAATGTCCGAATCAATAAATAGAAGCTGTATTTCATATCTGTTACTGTTTTGTTGGTTAAGCAGTTGTAGTGGATTTAAAATTGCACTTGTAGGGGTTTTATGTTCTCAATTTTTGTTAGGATGCTATGATCATGTGAAATGTATATGTAGTAAGAGATATGATGTTATGTTCTCAATGTTTTATGTTGAATCTCTTGATATTATGACTTAATATTAGGAATATACCATCAACATTTGCTTTTGTATCTTCTACACCATCAACGTTCACTTTTGTATCTTCTACACCTTTGTGATTAGTTTTTGAAAGATACGGTTGATTTGGAAACTTTATTGATATAGACCCCCAACATACCTGCTTCTTGGTTAGTTAGAGCTCATTCCACCGTGAGGTATGGTTCTCGTTTGCTATCATTTCGTGGATTTGGGTATATAGATATGTATATGGTCAGAGGTGAGGCGAGCTGTAAGGATGTAAGCCTGTAAGAGTGTAAGGTTCCTCTTCTGCCTCTGTAACCGCCTTGGCAGCATCGCTTATAGTAGAAAACAAGATGTTTTTGGGTGCCTGAGGGATTGGTCCAATTGGCACTGCCCTTGACAAGATAGTTGGGAAGCAATAGGAGACACTTTGATGGGTTGGAATAAACAGTGGAGGAGTTTATCTTCAAAAGCAAAGGCCTCTTGTTCTTTTGGTATTAGTGAACCTGCAGGTTATCTTTTTGATATTATGTGTTTAGATGGGATTCCGTCATGACTCAAGATGGTTAATGGGGTTTAGGAAGTAATTCAGTGATGCTGAATCGTTTCAAATTATTAGCAACATACCTTTTGTGATTAAATTGGCGAAAAGGCATATTTCATTTTTACCAAATCTGTAGGACATCTCGTCTTACCTCTTCATGTGTTGTTCATATAACATTATCTAATCGTTGGATAGGAAAACATACATAATCCCCAGCTCTTTCCCAACATCATTACTGTAAACTACATGAGTACTCTTATGTACTTATCAAAATGAGATTTGTTTCATCTATTAGTAAACGAAGCAAACACCAACTGTAAAGGTAGATTCATTTTATGCCATTTTTTGTTGTAGGATCATTTTACATGATTTTTTTATACTGAATTATGTTTTCTTAAACAGAAGTCATGATTTTTTTATACTGAATTATGTTTTCTTAAACAGAAGTCCCACTTTCGGGCTGCTTTGGCAGGATAAATCTTTATTTGCATTCTAAATATTTGTGTTAAAACCAGCTGTTTTTGTCATCTTAGTTTATTTCTTATTTAATTCACAAAAACATAATAGCAAAAAGTGGAAATGAATTTTATGGTTAATTCCTATTAAGTTATTACTATTACAGTAGTCAAACATTTTAGCCGAAATGTATGTTACAGTCTTATCTTCAAAATTCTAGACCCATGAGTTATTAATGACCTTAATATCTCTTATTGTATGCAGGCACATCACAAAGGCACAAGTGCCAGCAAAAAGAAAAAGCAAGCTAAATTGCAACGTGCGATTCGCACCATGAAAAAACAGCAACGAACGTTGTCAGAGAAGAATACTTCAAACTACTATTCGCCGCTTAGCCACTTAAAAGATGCTCAAGTTAGGTGGTTCCCATTTTCTTGCTTCATTTTACTATGTTTTGCATTGTATTCAATTAGTTCTTACACATCTAACTAAAAATTGTGATGTGTCTATGTGTAGGGATTTGCTGAGAAACTTTTCTCTCGACTTCAAACTTCCAATGAACGATTTGAGGTTGGTACTTTTAAAAGCTTGGCTTCTTTTACCTTTCTGTCTGGCAGTAGTCCACAGTCAATGCTTACGATATTAATATCAGGTTTAATGCCCTGACTGTTAGACAAATGTTGCATCTTAGTTGGTAGCCTCCGTTGCTGGTTGCCTGAATCATCAATTTCTCTCTTGAACCTTATCCCTTGCAATACAATAAGTATATTAACTTTTGTGACGCCAATAGTTTGGAGAAAAGCAGTTCTTACAGTCTGAAGATACATTATTAGTAATAATTGCACTTGTAGAAGTGCTGGTATAGCTATATAGTAAGTTATAATGATAGACTAAAGCGATAAGATCTGTTGTTCATGTGCAATATAAGTGATGGCACCATGAGTTGTAGAAACTTTTTTTTTTAGAAGAAGAGTTGAAGAAAGTTACAAGTTGAGGATTCCAGGATTCTAGAACTGGAAAAGAAAATAATTATTATGAGTTAAGGTAGTTGACGGCTTGACGTGTGTATGAAGACACATGATGATCCAAGTCTCTTGTTTAGTAATCATCATGTTGTTGTGGTGAAAAAGAACACAGTGATTGTAAGATTCAAAAGTAAAATGTGAAGTACATCACAACTAGCTAATTTTCTCCAAAGCCTCTTCTTAGCCCAGCAAGGGATGCAGAGACAGGGCCAGACCGTTGTGATTCTGCCTCTTCCACCCTTTAGTTAAATGTCACTTATTCCTTCCGTCATTTCTAATATATACTTGCTTGAACGACACTCTTGGGTTTTTTTTTCCAGGTTAAGATGATGATTTTGAAAGTAGTCGCTCGAACTGTTGGCCTGCATCGATTGATTTTGTTAAATTTCTATCCTTTTATGCAAAAATATGTTCAGGTATATTCTGTTCTTTTTCATTAGAAATTTCATTATGCTGCATGAAGTTATCGTCTTTTCAAACTTCGAACTATATTACAACTGCATATTGTTTCTTTTGCAGCCTCATCAACGCGACATCACAGAATTGCTTGCAGCAGCAGTCCAGGCTTGCCATGATATGGTTGGGCTTTCTTTTGTCAAATTCTTCATATCATAGACTTTAGCTTCTCGGCTTACTCATGTCCTTCAACTTCAATGCTATTTTTTTTCTCACCATGTCAGCCTTCATGGACCTGTTTCAGATGCTCTAACTAATATTGTCTTGACTAGGTGCCACCTGATGCGGTTGAACCATTATTCAGGCAGGTAGTGAACCAATTTGTGCATGATCGGTCTCGTACAGAGGTATTAATTAATCTTTAATTTTTTTGATTTTTTGAACCTTCATCACTTTAAGTTACCAATGGCTTACTTCTTAGTTGTGCTTGTGGTAGGCAATCGCTGTTGGACTGAATGTCGTAAGGGAGATATGCCTACGCATTCCCTTGGTATACATCTCTATCCAGTTGTAGTCTCCTTTTCTTT
>JABWDY010044334.1:4525-16140 GCA_013358455.1 Thalictrum thalictroides | reverse complement strand
AGTTTGATACTTTTGTTTATTATAATTATTTTTTATTTAAATTAAAAATTGGGAATCTGTGTTGTTTTGCATAAATTTTGAAATTTTTTGTTAATTATTTGAAATGGAAAATCTTTGGTTTGTGTTTGTTTTAAATATTTTATGTGTTTTTATGATGATTGAACAAGTGAAATAGGAAAATCAGGCTTTTTTCATTAGTCAATGTTCTGCGGTTGTTTATCAAGTTTTACTTGAAAATTTGGTGATTGCGATATTAGTATGTAGAAACATTCATAGATGGCTAGAAATCCCAATGAAGACTGGAAAGAACGTCAATCTTTGTAAGAGTCAAATCCAAATTAATTCCTTTTATCCCTGTTAAAAAATGATGGCCTCCATCCCTTCTATAATCTTTGCAGTGCAAACATGTAACGAAGTAGCTTTGCCTCGGTCTCTTATTGTCATCCACCACACCACACCCTGTACAGGCACACACAAAATGTCTGATTTATTTACTCTCTGGTAGTTCTAGCTGCTGAAAGAATCTTTGCATATCCATCACATCTCTGATGTCTACAATGGTTTTATACTTTATTTTGTTTAATTAAGGAGACATTCTCACTTTTAACTTGCACATTTATAAGTTGTACTAAACTACTAATCAGGCCACTTGAGTAGAACCTCAATTAACACAACAATTGTCATACTTACTATATATTGCATCTGGAAACTATTACCAATGGAACTGACTGTGTATGTTATACAAAATCTAAATTTCTTTATTCATCGGCTTTTAGTGGGTACACATTATTGAGGGATCCACACCACAACAAAGGTCTTGCTTTCAACGAAAAAGAAAGAGATGCTCATTATTTGCGAGGCCTTCTCCCCCCAACAGTTGCAACTCAAGCGCTTCAGGTTATTTTTCACGGTTTTAGTTAAGAGTTTAAATTCTTCTGCATGATTGGTTAACCAACTTATGTTTGTTTAGCTACTCATTTATATGATATTATCCATTAGGAAAAGAAAATGATGCACAACATTCGCCAATATCAAGTTCCATTGCAAAAATATATGGCTATGATGGATCTCCAGGTGATCTATACAAATTCTCATTGTCTTGAGTTTGATAGAATTATCAGGTTGAGTCATTGAGAAGTGGTTGATTTAAAGTGTTATTCCTGTTTATTTGAATTGGTTTACAGGAGAGGAATGAAAGGCTGTTCTACAAGCTTCTCATTGATCATGTGGAGGAGTTGCTTCCTGTTGTATATACCCCAACAGTTGGTGAGGCTTGCCAGAAATATGGGAGCATCTTCATGCGTCCCCAGGGTCTTTACATCAGTTTGAGAGAAAAGTATGGTGCTTTTTTTATATTCAATTCCTCATATATTTGTAGCTTTCTTCCAATATTATAAATCACATATTGAGAAAAATTTGGGTTTTGCAGGGGTAAAATCCTTGAGGTGTTGAAGAATTGGCCTGAGAAAAATATCCAAGTTATTGTTGTCACTGATGGTGAACGAATTTTGGGGCTTGGTGATCTTGGCTGCCAGGTTTATCAGTTCTCCATGGACTTGTTGCTGTTTACATTTTAGAAAAAACTAATATAATTAAATCTTAGGATTAGGCGTATATATGTTTGCTTAAGATGTGGAATTTTTTGCTTTAATCATTAAATTTATTGTCCAAAATATTCTCAGGGAATGGGGATACCTGTGGGTAAGCTTTCTTTATATACAGCACTTGGAGGTGTCCGTCCTTCATCAGTAAGCAATTCTGTGACTGATATTCTTGATCGCTTTGTATCTTAAAAATGCTAATCTTGTCAATTAATAGAATCTCACTTCAAGTCTGCATCTCCTACTACTTCATTCTGATTTGTCCTGATAGAGTGCCACATCATGATTTTTTAAAGGCATTGCCGTAACTTGATCAAAATTTGTAATTCTGCTTGTGCTACATTTTTACTCTGCAGTGCTTGCCTATAACCATTGATGTTGGGACAAACAATGAAAAGTTACTGAACGACGAGTTTTATATTGGCTTAAGGCAAAAGAGGGCAACTGGAAAGGTTAGTTTGGCCAAGCACATTTCTTACTTTAATGTCAAATATATTGTAAGCTCAATTATGTTACATTCACTTCTAAACAGTTTTTTGATATTTGCATGTATTCTTAGGAATATGCAGAACTTCTACACGAGTTCATGTGTGCTGTTAAACAAAATTATGGAGAGAAAATCCTCGTGCAGGTGAGTCGTCTGTAGCAGATAAGGTTTACTAGTATATATTATTTGAAATCAAATTTTACTACTCCTATATCTTAGCAACAGTATACATACATATATGTTGTATGTACAAATACGTCTGGTTGTGACTCTTCCAGTTGCGAAATCTCTGCAGTTTGAAGACTTTGCAAATCACAATGCCTTCGATTTGCTTGCCAAATATAGCACAAGTCATCTTGTCTTTAATGATGATATACAGGTAAATAGGCTTTGGTTTTCTTCACCTTTGTTTTTCTTATACGTGTTTGGCATGTGCATAAAAAGGTTTTACAATCATGTGTTATTTTTTCTGTAGGGGACAGCATCTGTGGTTCTTTCAGGGCTTGTTGCCTCTCTGAAATTGGTTGGTGGAACCTTAGCTGACCACACATTCTTATTCCTTGGTGCTGGGGAGGTAATTTTTTGTCTCCCTTTGCACGGGATATCCTATCTGTTTTTATAGGAGTTGTTTGTTTCCTATTTGCCATTTGCATATGGTAGGATCACTGCTTACAATTGGAAGACATGTTCCTGAGAAGTCCAACTATTTTTGTGCCATGATCACTGAAATATCATGATTGTTTTTTACTGAAATCTTCATGTCTTCAAAGTTCCTCTCAACTTAATTCTGCTTTGTTTTGAACAAAATTCAATATTTTGTTCTTATGAATTTAATATGCAGTACCACTAAAATTGAAAGAATTTTTATAGTTCTCTCAGAACTTAAGTGTGTTCCAACTCTCGCCTCTGAATTAAATGTGGGTCACTGTCCTGTTCAAGTGCACAAAATATGCAGGACCTGATAAAATTTAGTTCCTTGGTAAAATTTATAGTTGTGGATCACTTTTATTGTTTTGTGCAGGCTGGGACTGGCATAGCCGAACTTATAGCCCTTGAGATATCGAAACAGGTATTGTAACTTTCTATCTTAAGTAGCATTTTGATATTAAAAAGACAATTAATGCAGTCTCTGTGTTGAATTATTATTGCAGACAAAAGTTCCCGCAGAAGAGACTCGAAAAAAGATTTGGCTTGTGGACTCAAAGGTACTACAAACTTTAGCATTTTAGCCTGGAAGAAAAGGCTTACCTTTTACGTCTATCATTCATCATCTTTTAAATCAACTAACTTGTACATGCTTCAGGGTTTGATAGTTCAGTCTCGAATGGAGTCCCTCCAACACTTCAAGAAGCCTTGGGCTCATGAGTATGAACCCGTTAAGACTCTTTTAGAAGCTGTCAAGGTGTGGTGTCTCTAACTGTTATAATAGCACACAAACATTTTCAAGTATAGTGAGTTTTTTTTACCTTATTCTGTTCTTTACTTGGTTTAGGCAATCAAGCCAACAGTATTGATTGGAACTTCAGGAGTTGGAAAAACATTCACAAAGGATGTGGTTGAAGCCATGGCCTCATTCAATGAAGTATGTTTTATCTTCTTTCCTAAATTTTTAACATATAATATGAAAAATGATAATGAATTTACTAAATGATGTGCAGAAACCCGTTATTCTTGCTTTATCAAACCCTACATCACAAGCTGAATGCACAGCTGAAGAAGCTTACACATGGACAGAGGTAAACTGAAATTAGTTTTGCTTCTCAAAGTACATTATATCATGTACCGTACTCTGTCTTGCTATTACGTAGACAAACTAGACTGATGGTGCTTTTTCCTCACTGCATAGGGTCGTGCAATTTATGCAAGTGGAAGCCCATTTGATCCTGTTGAATATAACGGGAATATCTTTGTTCCTGGTCAGGTATGAGGTCAATGGTTTTTTAAATTCATTGTTGGGTCGGGCATTAATGCTGATTACTGACTCACTTCTTTCTATTATTTCAGGCAAACAATGCTTATATCTTCCCAGGCTTTGGTCTGGGTTTGATTATGTCGGGTACTATCCGTGTGCAGGATGACCTGCTTCTTGCAGCCTGTAAGTATTGCATTGACCAACTAATATTAGCGCATCTTATACGAAAGTCATATTTTGTTAAGTAATGGTAGCCCACTTGTCTTACACAGGCATTTATCGATCTGTACTAAATTTATTTGTGATTTGCAGCGGAAGCTTTGGCTGGACAGGTGACACAAGAGAACTTTGACAAAGGGCTAATTTACCCACCATTCAAGAATATCAGAAAGATATCAGCAAAAATTGCTGCTAATGTAGCTGCCAAAGCATACGACCTTGGTAAGTCCTTTTTTTTTGGATTCAGTTTCATATAAACTTCCTCTGATTGATTTAAAATGTTTATATAAGGTTTGTATCCTATGCAGGTTTGGCAACCCGTCTTCCCCGCCCAGAGAATCTGGAAAGTTATGCAGAGAGCTGTATGTACAGCCCTGACTACCGAATGTACCGCTAGATGGTTGCTGCAGTTTTGTAGTATCATAGATTTAGATAGAAAAGGACAGAGAAAAGATATGTCCATTGTTTTGGCAATTGCCTCATTATTTATTGTTACTGTGATTTTTTATGTTCTTTCTTATATACATTGTCTTCATTGACCAATGTGAAGGTCCATTTCTGCTTAAAGCTACATTAATCTGTACTATTCAATATTTACCAAGTGGGAAATTGGCAATAATGAAAGCCACTTTCAAAGTTAAACAATTTGCTTGCAAACAATCTGTACATGCTCTGTCATGAGAACTCGTAGATGCTCTGTCATGAGCACTCGTAGGTAGGTCTATCGTGTAACTACAGCTCTGTTTGCTTGGTACAGTTTAATTTGAACTTGTAGATCTTCAAACAGTTCCACTCTTCAAAAGACGAACATGCTTTAAGCTTGTTAGGGAGTACTATTGTTCTCAACAAGGCTAGATCATGCTCTTAAGCTTGTTATCGGTTTAACACTTTAATGACCTCATTCATGTGTAATATGTTAATTAATAATTGTAATACAGGACACTTAGCGTAGCACAAGACAAAATCATCTGATTTTGATTTTTTTTTTGCCCTCTAGTTGAGTTATGCATGCTCAAGACCATTTCCGCAATGTGGCAGAATGTTAGTTGGTACCAACTCTTAATTTGGTCCATATTGCACCTATGTACGCGTTGAAGATATGTATAATGGAATATGTTTACTGATACAAACTTTATATTATAAATCAGGTAGCTTACCATTTGAAAATCAAATGTGGCACGTAATGCCATAATGGTAGACTTTTAGATCAAATTGAAGAATTTTCCAGGATGACATAATGGACATATAATAAAAGAAAATATATGTCCAACAGAAACTAGGGGAAAAATTTGTAACTTTTGTATTTACGTTTACCACTACATACAATATAATTGATTCAACTAACAAATGAAAAAACTAAAAAGAAACTAAGGGTCACGAGTTCACCAAGAAAACTTAAGGCGTTAAGGTCCATCTATCAGAGAATGTAACTCACGTCGGAAGATTGGAATTTTATCTGCTTCAACTGCCATGACTAGTCCTGTTAACTTGTAATTCCTCAACTGCAAAACCAAACATCAATGACAAAATAAGAAGGCATGCAACTAATTTGGGCTACTGTGAACCTCTCCCACTTTTTAATGAAATTTGAGTTTTGGCTACCAAGCAAGTAAAGAGTAGAACAAATTTCTAAGCATGGGGCCTTGGAATCGTACATTTCAGATTGTTATTCTAATGGTTTACCAAGGAACCTCCTGTTCTTATTGCACTCATTGATGTATACTTCAGATTGTTTTCCTTTTAGGTAAACTTTTCAGATTGCTATTGTACTGGTTTAGCAAATAACAAGTAGCCCCCAGTTATTATTCCACTCATTCATGTACTGATCAAGTATGAGGTTTGTAGTGAAAATTATAATGTACATTACTCGCATATTCTGACCAATTTATCAAGGGACTAATGCATATAGCTCAAACTTTTCAGCCAAGTGCTGTGAGAGTTACCAAGTAATCACTGCTACCTTTAAACTCATCCCAAATCCACCAATGAAAGAGAGCAAGGGTCTGGGGTTTACTAAACTTACACAGTGCTTTTACTTAATGAGGATTTGTCATTACTTTAGTTTTAAAGATGGAATAACACAATCATGAGAGCTCCATTGCTTCAGTTTTAAAGTCGGATGGGTGTGCCCCACGTTGATTAGAGTTCTTTCTTCAAGGAGGTGAGTATAGTGATGAAGTTTATAGCATCAAAAGGATGATTGCTCCCGAAAGAAACATAACTGAAAACTCCTCTTGCATACCATGATGTATAGTTGTACACTGAATGCTTAGAACAATATCAGTGTGTAAATTATCATGATGTTGCTATTTAAATCACTTTAAATAACTTCGTGCATATGACTTTTTTTACAGAAGTTGTGAAAAGTTGTAAAACACTATAAACTGCCACATACCTCTTGAGCTGCAACCTGCTCAGTGTGCAACTTGAAAGTGAAGGACCATGAGCTGATCTGAAATGAGTTGAAAGAAGTAAGGTAATTAACAAAATATAGTTCTAGAATGTTGAGAATAAAAACTTTCAATAGTACCTTCTGAAAAATTTCATCCTCAGGCTTAATATATATTATGGGATCCTCGCTGAGGCCTTTAGATGTCTTTTTATGTTGGTCTGCGTTTTTATGCTGCACCACAACAGAAGCCAGAAAGAACAGGAAATAGTGAAAAATAGTTTGGATTAAGACCACATGAAGATATAGAAGAAAGAATGCTAAAGAAATATACCTTGTATATTTTTGTAGCAATCAAGTAAGATTTAAACCGGAAAGACTTTCGTAGCTCCTCTGTTGGCTATAAAGAGAAATAAGGAAGAATAAGCACCTCTATGGATGTCAGTGCTATTATCCATAAAACTAAATACACAATAAAAGCTTGGTCCTTATAATGTGTACCCAAATTCTCATCTTACCTCATCTTCAGTTGCCCAGGACACTTCATTGAAGAGAGCATCATAGAGGGGAGGCAAAAGCTGGGGAGGAAGATTCACCACACGCTGAGAGACTAAAAGCCCTACATTGTGTGCACCATCTTCCAAAAGCATACTCAAGTCACGACTAACATCTTTTTGAGACACTTTGATCAGGAAATCCTTTATTTCTGTTATACATCTGTGTTTCTGTTAAAAGCAAAAACCTTAGTAATTATATAAAACTCTACATTTAAAATGCAGAAAAGAAGCAGAAGCCCCAATAATGCAGATTTGAAAAATGTTGCTTGCCTTGTATCGTCCCAAGTTAAGGGCTGTAACAACAGAGAACGGGGTATCATCTTCAGCATCCTCTATTTTTATCACAGTACCTACTGTTGTTTGCCCCAGAATCAAGTCTACAAAACCACTCAAATCCCATTGCTTATTATCAAGGAAACTCTGCAACAATATCTTTACTCCATGGAAGTCATCAGGCCTTGGATCAAAAAAGGCAAAGTCTGCTTGGATGGTTTCCTTCGAAAAAATAAAGACCAGATAAAAACAATGATAATTAATTGATAAAAATTTGAGAGACACCTGATAAGCTCTTCTTACTTCATCATCTTCTTCACTTGAAGATTCTGGCTGAATATTTTTATCCTTCAATGCTTTTTTCGTATATCCCTTACCTAGAAACAAACAATTTTATTGATATTTTCACTCACTATCACGAGCAACAACAAAAAAAATTCAATTACCAGATGGACATGAAAGAAATTCCCAATGAAAATCCACAAAAGAAGAAAATCAAAAATCATGCCAAGTAATGCCAATGAATTGTACCTGGAGATTCCAATATATTATTTCTGTGCCGCTTTAATGAGCTTGACTGCCTTCTTGTGGAGGCAACAAGAGCAGTAGTGCGACCAAAGGAAGAGAAAGGAAAAGGTCGGGTTCTTGGACCGCAGAGACGTTGTGTAGGACGTCTGGTCATTACTATTTTCTCTTCTTCTTTGATAGCAATATGAGAAAAACCTATGGTCTATGGAAACAGTCAAGCGGTCAGATTTCTCTTTCAATGTGATCTCATGCAAAAAGAATGTATCTTTCATGAAAAACGACTAACTCATACCAAAATTTAACTACAATATGGATTTATAATGCAAGCAACATTGTAGTTTCTATTACACTCAACTAAAATTTTGAAGAACTATCTAGGAGAGACATTGGTGATGGGTAGAACTTCTTGTACACTTAACTAGAATTTTTAATGCGCAATGGTTTCTATAGATTATATAGCACTTAAATCCTTTCTAACAAAATTATTTTTTTATTAGATAAGTATAACAATTGGTTACAGGCCCCGAGTGTTAGTTTTATCTTGTAATGAAAGCTCCACCTCAATATTTATGAATTTCCCATCAAAAATTTTGCATCTAATTAATGAGTTGACAAGTTTCCTGCCATTATACTCTCATGTTAACCAGTAATTGATTTGATTGCGCAAACAATTTTGATAGCAAAATCATAGTCATTAGTTACAAAAACTACAACAAAATTCTACAGTTTGATTGTTCTTAAATAGATATTAGACAAATATTTCAAAACACTTCACTCAAGCATGTTATCAAGCACCTTGATTGCATCGTTCAATTCAAAAGAAAAACCCAAATAATTAACAAATTAACTTAAATTTTATAACTAAAATCAACAAATATCAAAACCCCATTTCTTATTACTAATTGTAAATAAATGAAAAGGGAGTGTGAAGTCGTATACCGCTTCTTCAACAATCAGCCACCAAGAGCAGAAGAACAGCTTTTTGAAATTTGTTCCAACGAAGGCAAAGGCGACTAATGACAATTATCTAAATGGGCTTTAAACATTTTCCATGCTTATGGATTTGGATCCATCCGAGCTAGGTTTTTAACTGGGCCTGTATGTTAATGATCGTCTTAGACTTAGCTAAAATCCAGAATGAAAGCCTTTCACTTGGGCCCGTTGATATCTTACAATACAAATGAACTGCTCTCTGCTGCATTCAGTATAGGGATATGAGGAAGGCATGAAGCATATTGTTTACCTTACGGCCAACAGAACCAGGAAGGCAGGAACTATGGCTGTGCAGAACAACGACATTAGGTTGAGGCAGAAGAGGGGAAGATTTCAGCAAGGAACTGGAGAAAGGGATGGACATGTGAGTTTTTATTTGAAACTTGGAAGCTCTCACAAGTCGCAGCCACTAGAACCAAACCTCGTCACAATATCAATAATAAAGAAAAAGAACCATGTAGGCATGTACGTAGCCGTTCACAACATCTAAAACTGAAAATGATTCCAAGTTATTATCACACTGGTCACCTGTATAATATTTTCGAAGAGTTTATCACTTGAAGCCAGCTTATACATTGGCAAAAAAAAAAACTTATACAAGGAATTTGAAACTTGTGAATACCAGGATACGCCTCTGAAGCAGAAGTACCATTAGGAAAATAAAGTGGCTGACAAGTTTTTTGTACACCTTCCATCCTAAAAATCTCGGCGCAGATCTGGAGCTTATGCAGACCATACGATGGTTGCCTCAAGTCAACGCATTGCTTGGGGAAATTCCAATCACATATTTTCACGTTACTGGGTAGTTTACAACAAGAAGTTCAGTTTTTTTACTTCCAGACAGTAGTATCAAGACTATACCATCCAGAAATGAAAAGAAATTAGAAACCAGTCATCTTTCCATTCAGTTCACGAGCAGGAAACTAGGGCAGGCAACCCGGTGGAAGTTTCCTATAGGAGGCAAATAACAATCCCCATTTTCCCAATATGCATCACTATGTTAATCTTTTAGTGAACAGCTATCATGCTTGCTACCTTTTCACACATCACCACATATTGGCAGCAACTTGAGAAATCAAAATGCCCCAGAATGAGTCTGGTTTCAATGTTTTGTCGGTTGCTGTAAAAAGCCATCCTGTAATAGGCACAAATGATTCACAAACAGTACAGGTTGCAATTGTCCATGCATACCTGTGAAAAGGTTCGTGTTAGCTTTTTACGTAAGAATGAAGAAAACAGCATAACTATTAATCTTTGGTTCCTGGAATTCATTTACAGAAAAATCACACTAGAATACCAAGACATAAAATTTAATCAAAAAGTGCTAAAAGAATATGGGTGTGTAAGGCTATCAAAGAGATCTGTAAACAGGAAGGACTGTAAAACACATACATACAATCATTCTGCATTCTTAGGAAAGGGATAGTACAAAGGATATGAAACTCGTTAAATCTATATGTTCAAGTAATATGTACATCAAAGCCCCTTGTTGACTTGTTTCACCTTTTTTCCCAAAGTATAATGTTTTCAATCCTGAAAAAAATATTGAACATTGTAAACTCCATGATTGTAATTCTGTCCCTCGATTAGTGCACCCCAATCACATCCACTATAGCTCCGCCACGGGTGAACCGAGAGCTATCATTTGAATCAGCTCATATAGCTATGAGTTCGAGAATGGATCCCATAGGGGTCAAGCCACTCAGTCCACAACCACAACATAACACCAACCCAAGGCCCAACATTAAGCCTCAGTTCCAGCACACTCAAACAAGACCCTCACAGAAGTCTTGCCCTGTGTCACCATGCCTCATTCCACTTCCCTTCCTCTTTGGTGAAACTGTATTCTAAGCCATTAGATCAAAGAAAAGAAACTATATAGCATAAACTTTGGAAATGCAGCAAGGAGAAATATGAACTGGTGTGATTGAAGGATCAGATCAAGGTGTATACCGAAACAATACAATAGCTACCCTCTCTCAACTATAATAACTGACTCAATAAAAATAGGGAAAAGGAGGATAATTTAAAAATCCCTAATGCCTTTTTTTAATGAGTATAGTAGACCAATGAATTCTAGTCAAGCTATAAGAGTTATATTTTCTTATGCAAACTCAAGTCCTCCTTTGAAACATCAATAATGTGATAGATCACAGCAGATGAATGTAATTCCGAAGCTCTGACTCAGAACTTATCAAAAGAAAAGAAATAAAACTCATACCCAGGAAACCAGCAACACTCTTCAGAAGGATGTCCAATAAGTGCAAGGCCGTCTACTTTTCGAAAAGTCATGATCTTTTGTACATAACCAGGAATGCTCATATAAGCACCGAGAGGACCATCACTGGACATCACCAGCATCTCACTCCGTTTTGCAATTAGAGACTAAACAATGTAAAAATATGTTACCAAACAGCTAGAAGAGTTGAGCATAATAGAGATCTAGTTAGAAAATTAAAAGCAATAAACGTACAGAATAATGCAAAGGATGCTCTTTCTTACTCATTCCATTGTTTTCTTCTGGTTTTTTATATTGTTTACTACTTACCACCCTTCTTCAACAAGATGTGCACGATCAGTCAACACAGAATCTCAGAATCATGAATCTTCAAATCTTGACTTTACTGCATGTGGATTTTGCATCTTTTCTTCTTCT
>JABWDY010044306.1:13911-25645 GCA_013358455.1 Thalictrum thalictroides | reverse complement strand
CGAGTCTAGTGTTTTTGGTAGTCCATGTACCATGGTGGGATTAATATGAAATGTTGTGTTACAGGGAAAGGTGGCAATAGTGACAGGGGGTGACTCTGGAATAGGGAGGTCAGTGTGCTATTGCTTTGCGCTGGAGGGTGCAACTGTGGCTTTTACCTATGTGAAAGGTCATGAAGATAAAGATGCTCAAGAAACCCTTCAGATGATTAAGAAGGCAAAAACAAGCGATGCAAAGGATCCCATTGCTATACCTACTGATCTTGGGTATGATGACAATTGCAAGAAGGTTGTTGATCAAGTTGTAAAGGCTTTTGGACGAATTGATGTACTGGTGAACAATGCTGCAGAGCAATATGAGGCTGCTTCGGTGGAGGAGATTGATGAAGCTCGACTTGAAAGGGTTTTTAAGACTAACATCTTCTCTCACTTCTATATGGTCAAGCATGCTTTGAAGCATATGAGGGAAGGAAGCTCCATTATCAACACCACATCTGTAAATGCTTACAAGGGAAATGCAACACTGCTTGACTACACATCAACAAAAGGTGCAATTGTAGCCTTTACAAGGGCTCTAGCCCTACAACTTGCTAGTAAGGGTATACGTGTCAATGGCGTAGCCCCTGGTCCAGTTTGGACTCCACTCATACCAGCTTGTTTCGATGAAGATAAGACTGCAAGTTTTGGGTCTCAGGTGCCCATGAAAAGGGCAGGGCAACCTCATGAAATTGCACCATCTTATGTATTCCTTGCTTCTAATGTGGATTCTTCTTATTTCACTGGCCAAGTTCTTCATCCCAATGGTAAGTTTGATATACAGTATGGTCCATTCTGTTAACATGGGTTGGTCTAATTTTGTTTGCATTCTGCTTTGATTTGCAGGTGGGACAGTGGTGAATGCTTGATGGGGTACCAGTGATGTGCGCATGGGATGTTTAGCATTTTGGGCATCAAACTAGATACAACTGATAAAGAGTTTTTTTTTTCTCGATCATGAGTAAGGTCTTAAGAATTAGGTAGTGTAATATACTGAAATGTGTCTCGACTTTCGAAGGAGGTTAAGAGCCCTGTAGTTTGTGAAGTGTCGTCGTGTAAGCAAGAGTCCTTTGACAAATAAAATGAAGAGTAGTATGTCTTCATTGATAGTGTTGTTGACTTAGGGGACTGTGGTTTGTTTTTTTATCAGATAGATTATAGCTTACACTAGCAACTGCCACTTTTATAGCAGTAGAAAATCTTATAAGCCCATAACTACCCATAAAAACAAACATCATTTTCGGTTTCCTAGTTAGCTTGTAAGGTATCAGAAGCACTGTAATAGGATCTCTGGAAACAAGAAGGCTCTCTGGAAAGATCTATCACCCCTTAATAGGATGCCACCCAATAGGATGCATCACCCAATACCTAAAGCAATTAGTTGATGGTAGGGCACATATAGGAATTGTCACTAGCAGAGAACAGATGGTATCCTATCCTTTCAGCTACATATGCTACATACGATTAAGAAAGAAAAAGAGACCCCAGAATGAGATGCAATGAACTAAGCACTGTGATTACAAATAAAAGTTTAGTACTTAGTAATTTGCTCTCACTAAGAATTGATTATAAATAGTTTTATATAAATAAAGCCAGAACAATATGTGCAGTAACAAACTCATATAAGCACAGTCATAGGTCTCCTATAAGCTGAGTCCTAAGCAAAGCCATGTTCTATATAATTTTTTTAGCAATTCAGATTTCTGAAGACAATATCAGAAATGAAATTTGAAGTCTATACTCACTAAAAAAAAATCAGAAAGTTTACACATGGGGAGATAACAAGCATCCTAAAAAGGTAAAAATGGATATACAAAATAATGGAGCAAAACAGATACAGAAAAGCAAAAGCATACAACATAATGCTACCTAGACATCATTGCTCACTGTCAAATTCAAATCTTACTCTAATTTAGTGCTGCAGTGGCCATATCAAAAGAAACCTCTGCACCCTTGACGCCAATTTCAGCTATCAAGCATTGAAAGCCGCACGACTCAAGCTCGGCAATGACTTTGTCAACAGTTGTTCTTGATAATACTATTTATATGGTAAAGGATCCATATTTGAAAGAGTTAACTTGGAAAATAAAAAGATCAATACAGAAAAAGATAAGGCAGACATCATATCAGCTTTACCCCTTAGCCAGACATTGCATTATCAATTACAGTAAGATTTAGTTCATTAAGTCATGTTTTCATGTGTTTTTATGCACATAGAGAATAAACGTTTTGATTAAGAAAAATTCTTTTGTACATATGTCGTAAAATCAAATTTTGTCGGGGAACTTACTATGCAAGCATATGGAGATCATGTGGAGGCATGTGTCTTACAGAAAACATGGAAATATTACAAAAAACTCAGTTAATTGAGAGAACTGTAAGATCACTGAATTGTGACCAACTGATTCATGAACTCAGTGCTGACTGGTGCTAGATATTAGTCTAATCAAGATTCATTCTACACGAGTGCCTCCTTTTGAATCTTAATATCTACTTTCTGAGCACGGGTTTATGCCCCAAACTAATATCTCAAATCACCAAACTTCTGAGTGCAAGGCACATCCTAAACTATGTCTCAAATCACCAAACTACTAATTATGTGAATACCTTAGCTCAAAGTCTTTCATCTAAAGTTGTAACTGACAAAATTCATGAACTTTTGACATGACTCATTAGTAATGTCTATGCAGCTCAAAGTCTTTCATCTAAAGTTGTAACTTGTAACTGACAAAATTCATGATCTTTTGACATGACTCATTAGTAATGTCTATGCATGACATGACTTATTAGTAATGTCTATGCAGACTAAGTTACATAACATCAGCTTAGACACCAGTGTATGGACCTAAGAAATGCTAAATACACCACATCAAACAAGGATACGAGAAATTGTTTTTAAAAAGGTAGAATTTATTTTTTTCTAAGATATTATCTCCTATGTTCAAATCAAATAAGATGTACGTCATTTCAGTTACTAGAGGGCAGAAACTAGAGCTAGCCAAAACGGAAAAAGGATAAAACTATTTAAACTTTAAAGCAT
The DNA here is from genome assembly GCA_013358455.1 of Thalictrum thalictroides. Lineage (NCBI taxonomy): Eukaryota > Viridiplantae > Streptophyta > Magnoliopsida > Ranunculales > Ranunculaceae > Thalictrum > Thalictrum thalictroides. The sequence goes on along the minus strand of JABWDY010044306.1, from coordinate 22,572 downwards.
ATATACCAAATAAGAGAAAGGATACATGATGGTAACAATGTCAATACACAGCCTCCGCCGCCTGCTCCTGTAAGCTTGGAAGCTAACTTATATTTCAAAGTTGTGCGAAGCACGGTCTCTATAGAAGCATGGCTAACACCCATGCATTGAAGAAGACCTTGGTTCATCTCCATTAACTCTTCTAACTTCCCTTCCTTCTCAGTTAAGGAGATTTCATCAGGCACAGGTGACTGGATAAGGGAAGATAACTCCTTGCTGATAGAATCAACTGCAGTTAAAACAGCGGTCATAGCGTCCGGATGTCTTAAAATTCGTTCTGAAACACCAGCAACCAATGCCTTTGTGTTCCTTCCAACCTTCGTATTAGTGATAAGCATCTTGAGTGGCATACTGGATTTCATGAGAGTCAACTTACCTGACTTGAATAAGATCATGTTGCCTGTACATTTAACCTTTGGTTAGAACAACTCGACAGAACATATACATACTGTGTTTTATATATATCAGATACAGATACTGTTGTTTTTCTATTTTATCTTTCAGTGTATGGTTTGTACACTTTCAGAGTGTCTTGGTAGGTCCATGTAGCCAGCTGAATCTTGATGTCGAGATAACACTAATGAGGAATGGGGAGTCTAGAGTGTTGGATGAAAGAAAACTCTTAAGACTTTGAGGAAAGTTTTAGAAAGGTAGACAATGGCATGGATGAAGCAGGATGGAAAAATCCTTTGATAATGCAAGTGCATAAAAATTCACAAGCAAAATTACATTACTTGACAAAGAATTAGTCTTACAATCCCTAGAAATAATAATCTCCAGTCATTCAAACTAATGTGTAATATACCTGTAGAGATTTATGTACTCTGTATTAGGTAAATAAGGTCAGTTTAAAATTGGCAAATTGCAAACTCTTATATATTTCCAAACCTCAACCTCATCATGAATTCAACACAAAAATAAAAGCAGAAAAGTTCATGCATATTATAGTTATTGACGCATTAACAATTCCATATAAGGCACTCTAAAACTCCTCGGATTCATGCTACAGTAATAGTTATATGAAATGCCTGGATGACCGAGAAGGAAGAAGACATAGTGCCTAAGGTGCTTCTATGGAGATCAAGATGAAGAAAAGAAAGGTGTGTTGCGGGAGTAGTGCTTAACCAAAAAGTGGTTGATAAAAGCAGATCAAGATATCTTATAATCCATAGAAGACTATAATCACCTACCAAATGTGCTCACAGTGTTGTCAATACCAGATGGCTTGCCATGAATTATTTTTTCACCTTCAAATGCCCATTTGTTCACTAAATCAATTTCCTTGTCCTTGAAAGATATCCAACCTTGGTGGCTCAGATCCAAACTCACAGCATCTGACACTGCAAGCAAAGCAGCCGCAAGTGACACACAGAACGATGCAGATGAACCCAAACCGGAACCTAAAGGAAGATTGGAAGTGATAACTGCTCTAGCAGGCTTACAACTGAAATGAAACAAAAACGGAAGATCAATATAATGATGAAAGGAGAGTGTGAGGTACATTTTGTATATTACCTTAATCGAATTAATGCATTAACGTAAATACCCATGAATTGAAGTGTACAGCCATATAAAAGCAGATATGCCGGCAACAAGCCCAATTTTGGCCTCTGGAATATTTTGCTCCTCAACTAGATTGGCAATTGCTTTGATAGATTCTGGTGAGCATGACCGTGGTGACGACGAAAGAGGATTCCCAGCTTCAGGAATTACCTCCTTAATTCTTCCAGTTGGCCAAGAAAACTCAAACCCCATATCCTTGAAATGAAGTCTCAGTAACCCATCATCACTCTCTACATAAAAATGATAAGAAAATGCATTTAAAAACCATAAGTAGGAAACACATAATATGACTAAGGCAGCATTTTCTTATTGCTTGAAATTTAAGTCGTTTTCTTTAAAATCAAACGACATGTGAACGACTACAATCTCCCATTCTAGTTTGAATGTGCAAATTTGCAGTCATATGAAGCTATCAGTACATACTGTCTGTAAGTCTGTTAGACCAATTATTAAGCCTGCAAATGGAGGTCATGCCCGTCTTGGGCAACCCATTTTTGAGCTAGAAATCAGTTGTTTTTCAGCTATCTTCATGCAATATCTTGGCTAAAAGTCCATGCTATATGAAATATAACCTTTGAGGAGAATATAAGTACTGGTTATCCCCATTTTCCAGGATACACAAAAGATGCAAAATCATATTAATTTGTCACAATTTGCTTCATAAATATGACTACAAGCATCTTGCTATATAGTACAAAATCATAAGAGAATGTCGTAAAATCAAGTAAATTAAAAAGGGTATTTCAAAATCATCATTTTGAAGAACCCCTTTCAGCAATTTTTAGCATAAATTTTAAGAGAAAGTACCAGAATTAGTTGTTGAAATTCGGAGAAAGACTTGGGTGTAGAGATCAATAGAAGCAGCAACAGCTGTTGAACCATGAACGACAGCATGTTCGCCAGAAAGTATTATTTTTCCAGGAGCACGAGCTGTAACCTCCATTGTCTTCTCTACCAATTAAGTAACAATGCAACAACAACAACAACAATAACAATGATGGGAATTTTGGCTTACTTTCTCTAGCGGCAATAAAAATAAAAAAGCTCTGCAACAATTATTATACCTAACCCTTCAATCAATCATGCCATCTCTTCTCTTCGTTTGGCAGCTTGAATTAAAGAAAGTTATAAGAAACCCAACAACCACCATGTCCGATATGTGAAACACAGATACGTAACATGTTAAAAATGGAAATGTTTTGGGAATTATCGGGTAGGTCCTATATTTTTGTCGTTTAACCCGCAAACCGAAATCGAACTTATCAACCGAAACCGATATAAGTACGATAAAGGGAAACGCTACATATAATGTTGAGCTACAGTACAATGTTTTATACTTTTAGGGGTCGTTTGCCAACAAAGCAGACGTGAAAGAAGGAAGGATAATGAAAATCTAATTCCCAGAAAAAAAAAAAGTGTTTTTCAATTTTCCAAATACATTATTTTTGTCTGATCACAGGCTTTCTTCTTTCCTGCTTTTAGAAAGTTATGAAATGCATTTGAACTTTTGCCGAACCCGAACGGGACCTTAGTCCCATCATGTTAATATGCCTGTATATTTTTGTGGAAAGCCAAAAACAAAATCAAGCAGAGTAAATTCTGAAATCTGAACTGGGCAGCATTCTCTACAGGAAACTGGAAATTTATAAATGATAGAAATATATTTACATCACTATTCACTAAATATAATGGACTCACAATATGAATAGAGATTAATTATCAACATTTTTGTTGGAGGTATTTTGAATTTCCTGCCTTCATGGTCTACCTCAATCTGGATAGTGAAAATAGACTTGTTCTTTATTGAAGGAGGGCAGTTCAGGATCCTCCTTAAAATGTAGATGCTAAATACATAGACAAATCTTTGATCATAATCTATACCTGCAGTCGTGCACCCTAACTTATTGTTACAAACATATATATCCAAGCTAATAAGTTTAGTTTAGAGCGCGCTAATATCGAGGGATAATCTGGTGTATCGCTCTTTTTACTTCCATAATTGTTACCTTCTTACCACTACTAATCTCCTTCACCTGCAAACATCAACACACCATTCAAATTTGTATGAGATTTTTTTTTCTCCAATTAATGGTCAAGAATTAAATGCAAATAACACTGTCAGATGTAAATAATCGATTCCTTGACCTGAGAGTAAAATCGTTAAGTGAGTAGTACCTTAGCACGCAACTCTGCAGAAAATACACCATTAGCAGATGATGATTGGACGGCTGTGACTTCCATCCGAAGCTCTTTAAGTGTTTGCATGATCTCAAGCAACAATCCTTCTCTATAAGCACACTTCAGTTCCAACAATGCATCAATCTCTATGATTGATACTTGTAAAACATTCGACACAACTGATGGTGGGTCTAACACCTTAGTCTTTGACCCACCAATCCCTTCTACAATCCTAACTTTTCTTCTCTCCGACCCAGGAACTAACCGATCTGGTACTGCCACACTACCATCATTTCCTTGCACCTTATTAAGCTTACTGGCCTTGGTTGTATCCACACTTTTTGTCCGTTGATCAACATCGACTCCTTTACTACGTAACTCAAGGTCTTGTATCCTTTTCCTAAGTTGTTTAACATACTCAATTGTGTCACCAAGTATGGAGGCTTTATCCATTTTGGTCACAAAGGGAACTAATGAACGTAAAATTATAAAACGTTCATTAAGTTTTTCTCTTCTCCTCCTTTCAGCAAGTACATGGTTTGCACTTAATTCATCCTGTGAAGCACTTTTACGTAGCCGTGTAACCGTGTCACCATCTTGAAATTTGGTAGAACTTTCATCTTGATATTTGTTATGTAAATATGGTACGTTAAATAGTATGTACTTAAGAACCCACTGCGACATGCCACTTGATGGTACCTGGATGAGGTGATTGTTCTGGTGACTCCATTTTGAGAATGCTGATGATTGCATTGAGTAGCCAACACAGTCACTTATCGGTGATGATTCTGACCATCGGCTGGAACTCTTCTGGAGGATTGTTGAGACAGTTTGAGAGTAATGAGTGTCCTCTTGTGTTAATTCTTCCATCTGATCAGATTCTGCGTAAAAACCATAATATAATTCAGAAGCAGTTTACAAGAGTTAAGGATTTCGAATTTGGCATTAATTTGAGACATTAATAAGATTGTACCCACAACATTGGTCCCCCTTAACATGTACAGACATGCTGGACCACAACATTCTCTATTCCCATGACTAGGGATTTTCGCTGTCTACGACCGATAACCCAGCCCAGTACGTAAATGAAAGGAAGACTATCTTAATGTGCCCTTTAACAGTCCTGAATTCTTACCTGAAACCTGCTGTCGGAGACTGTTACAGAGTTGGTCCTGCAAGGGTGGCCAGCTGTGAGGAGTCGACTCAGCTCTTGGATGAAAGTCCACTTGACCCATAGAATGATTCAATCCGAGCATATGTATGTCAGAGTCTAAGTTATTTGAAACATCGTCAGGTGAGCCAAGTCGAATGTCCTCGGACATTTCAAGTTGCATAAGCTCACTTGGCTCTGCTGCAGCCTGAGACATAGCTATGTCCTGTGTAAGTGGGTCACATAAATGAAGTGGGTCATGTGTGGATAAATGATGAATGTCTTGACCTGTCCCAGCCTCAGATTCTGATTCTCCATCTTCCTCCTCATCGTCTTCGTCATCCTCCACTTCATCCTCATTTTCACCTCCGTTGGCATTAGTAGATGGTTGCATGCTTGAATACATGGCCATTAACCGCGATGAATTAAAATGTGGATGCTCTGAAGTTGTACTTGGGTTGGATGTTGAATGCTCAGAATGGGCTGGGTTTGGGTGGTGTTGGTGGTCAGTGAAGTAACTCTTAACATGTTGTATCAACCCGAGGTCCTCTGCAACCTGCATGCCAATGGAACTTACGATTATTTGAAAAAGTCACAAAAGAATTAACTATAGGTCCCAAAATTTAAAATTATTTTTCTCAATCCATAGTAATTAGCTAAAGCACTAGACTCACCCTTTCAGTGGTACCAAGTTCAATGACGCCATCTATAAGTGGAATGCATACAACGGTCTGTACACCAGCACTCTGTTGCATACCAGAACAAGAGAAGCAAGTGAGTTGATGGAGTTGAAACTCATTTACATTAATAAGTCAGAAACATAATTCCTACATTTCATCTTCCACCGTAACAATGATTAAACCTTAGAGAAGAATTGATCCAAGTTTCAATGTTCCACTTGCACTTATTTTTCATTTTACAGTGTTACATACCAGTTATGCTGCTATGCCTGACCTTCTGTATTAACTTTGAAATTTTCACCATAAAAAAAAATTAAAATTATGTTCATTGAGTTGGAATCGACGAGTGTAACAGATCAGATAGGAATATCAGGTCATTATACTCAAAATTTCAATACCTAGAAGAATTCTTACCTTGGCAAGAATGGCCCTAGAGAAGACTTTGCTGTCAACCTCATTTGCGCCTGTTAGCCACACATGCTGCTGTCTTGCCAATGCTTTTCCTGGTAACCTACAAGCCATTTGTAATTTTCATGATCAATATATTGTGATGGGTGCAGTTATATATATACATAAACCTTATGCCTTCAATGCCAGACACTCTATAATTAGTAATCAATAAATATAATCTGATGATGACAATGGTAACGACGAAGATGCCAAATGATGCAGTAAAAAGATCCAAAGCTTGTGATGCCTGTCAATTTCCTAATCTGTACTGCATTAAGGTAAATAATATTATGGGTATAATAGGACTAAGGAGTTACTAGTTTATGGGATTGCTTTTAGCTTTACATAGGGTAGAAATTTAGGGAGCATATGCCAAACATTTCTTCAATTTCCAAAAGTCAATCAGCTCAAGGATCAATTCCCCTGACAAGCTTGAAGAAATCTCTAACTAAATTTTGACAAGAAACAAGTTCAGGCAAGAGTAAAGAGGACCACTTTTGTCACTAAAATAGAATCTAAAAAGTAAAAAACTCTAAGGCTACAATAAGTATGAAGAAATGTAAGGTGGTTCAACTACCTTTGAAGGCTGAAATCAATTTTAATGTGGACATGCATTTACTGTTTAAGCATCTTAACAAAGACTACCAAGAAGAAAGAAAAGGACCCCAACATATAGACTCATGTACAATTCTTCTTAGGTATATATTGCAAAATGTAGTTCACATTTATTTCAACAATCTACTTTGCTGAGATCCACTTTCACATGTATATTCTTCCTAGTTGTCTGGTAGTTCAGACACTTCTTCTACCTAGCACTAGCTGTTAAGCAAATTAAATGCTCATCATATTTAGAATTGTGACAAAGGCTTAACGAGATTCCTGATTAGAGAAAAAGAGCGCTAATTGTTTCTATTTTCTACCATGTTCTTAATTAAAATCTCGAGTTTCTTTAACAATAAAATGGGCATTATGGAAATGGATGATGCCTTAAACTTCAAAGACATTATCATATCTCAATTATTGGTTCATTACATAACTCTCACCAAACACAAAGGAGAAAGGGAAAGTACTCCCATTTCCCTTATGATATGTCAGTTACTTTTCAGGTAATAATTGTACAAGTTTGCATTGTCACACTCAAACTCACACACACACACAAATATCAGATACATAAAAGAGATGAGCTGGGGTTACTTGGGGGAAAAAACAGTAAGTAGTTTCTGCACTATCTTTAGCTCTCCTTGGGAAAAAACATTAATTTTTAACAAATTACATTGAGAGAAAGAGCATACATCACAGGAAGTTTAGTTTATGGTAAAAGTTTAACTATCCCAAAGCAATAAGAAGCTAAGGCTCAAACAACTTTGGACAGTTTGGAGTAGATATAGCCACAAAGTCAAAAGACTAAATCTACTAGGAGGTGATCTAAAGATAAAGAAACAAGGGGGAAAAGATGTCACACTCACCCTATCCCAGGCGGGAAAGAGAAGGATACAGACATTAGGTAGAACCATTCTGATTCAGTTAAGTCCTCCGGAGATAGTGCTGCACAAGGACGGCGAGCTGGTTGATCCGTCTCCTCGGCGGACAATGAGTCGTAAAGCTCCCTAAGCTGTTGGCTTCTTTGAAGTGAAGTCTCTTCGGCACTTACCTCCATTGGTTGAACTGTCTTCCTAGTTTTTATAGCTCCATTATAGTAGCCATCTCCCCATACTAAGGCCCTGGACAGCCAAATGGAACATACAGATTTATATGAGAATTACCATAATCTAGCTTTATCTATATATATAACGCTTTAGATCTAAATATCTAATACAATATACATGAAAAATAAAACACAGGTGCATAACTCTGACACATGCTAATCTTCATATACGTCGCAACTTAACTTATTCGATCTATAGATTTATATAGTAAAAGTTGTTCTATAATTCAAGAGTTGTTGTTAAATAACCAAATTTAAAATCCATTAATGGGTGCAGAATAAAAAAAAATAATTTGGTATTATATATCTAAGAATTATGGATATATGACAGCGAGCTTCCTTTTAATGAAAACTGAAAAAGAGCTTACCCTTGTTGTGGACAGACTTGCCAAAAGAGACTATAAGTCCATTGAACAGATTGAACAGCAGATTGCAGAATATGTTGTAAACAACCATCTTGTTGTGTAGCCATTGTTAAACTAGATTGTTGTTTGATGAAAACACAAGAAGTTCTTCTTTGTTTGTTTTCTGTCAATTCTTCAAACATAAGACCTTCTTCTTCTTCTTCTTTGGTTGATGACTTGTTGTTTGTTTCTATCAAATATCAATTCTTCTTGTTTGGCCTTTTTTATTAATTCTTTGAAACAACAATCTCTTTTGGATTTGAATAATCAGCAAACTAAAATCCAATTTATAAAAAGAAGCTATATAACTAAATAAGCAAAAAAGCTAAAGAAGCAAATGATGAAATGAAGATATATAATGAAGAAAAGGAAAAGTGGGTGAGATTAATACCAAGGAAAAGCTAAGGTTGGGATGAATGGATATGTTGCATTTGCATGGTGGTTATTACGGAGTACTAATTAGTGTGGTTAAAGAAAAAAAAAAAAAAAAAA
>JABWDY010044272.1:1962-12159 GCA_013358455.1 Thalictrum thalictroides | reverse complement strand
ATCATTGGATAGGTTGTTTTTATTGCCTCGAGATCTGTCATTGAGTCATAGGGATTTGTGTTCTGATTTTGGTGCGTTACACTTACCCTAAAAAAAGTTTATAAAGTTGAGGTCTACCATCACTGATCTATATTATTACCCTTGTCAATCCTAAGTCCAATTTTGGAAGCAATATCAAACCTATTTTATTCATCATTTGACAATCAATTGAATAACAAAGACATAATTTCGGAGTTATAGAGAGCTTTCACATAAATGACAATCTATTCTAAGGGAATTTCGATTGCAATTATCTGCTCTTGCGAACGGATATACCTGAAAAGTAATGCAACTTTCAATTGTATTAAAAAAGAAAATAATAAGAGAGTAGTATGAAAATAAAGAAACAATTTGAAGGATCATAGGAATTCAGATTCCTCCATACAACTATATTTTTATCAGATTAAAGTTTACATCCTCTCCGCAATTTGGACATAGCCTTGAAATGTTAAACTCTAAAACACTAAAAGGTTATATACTTATATCAAGTGAGTGATGACATTCAACTGAGTTAGAAGAGAGATATTCATGTTGATAATATACTTATCGGTATTATTTAAAATGAAAGCATGTGTTAGAGCAACAGAAAGCCTACGTAGTCCATTGTCAACTTAACACACAAACATTCATAACTTTACATGAGGAAACTATAGCACAGTCCTCATGGTCAGCGATCTAGCTGTTGACCGTTGTCTTTTTAGAGCTAAAACCAACAAGGGCTCTTATAGTATTGTGATTTGGGAATCGGTTAGTAAGAGATTTTACAGACATTTTACCGAAATGATAATATAGTAGCTAGTTAGTTAAACATATTTTAATCATACTAATAGTGATAACATGATAGGGAGACATGCCTAAGATAGATTATTGATAGCTGATAAAGATAATAGCCCATTAACCTCGAGAGTTAATACCAAATAAGAATATAACTAAGAGATACGTGTATAACTTTATTTGTTATCAGAAAAAGAACAATTGATCTGCTCAATAAGTTCAAGTGCTTTTGCACAAAAGTTGGTGTTCGTTGCAAACTTGAATCTCTATGGATCTGCCAAAGTGTAGTACCTTATTTTTATATGTTATTTTTTTTTAAAAGAAGAATGAATTGAAGTTTCTTTCAGAAAAAAAGAAGCTCATTTGTTGCTATATGTTCAGTCTCTATTTGAAGCATTTTGGTTTCTATATTCTGCTTTAAAGTTTGTATATACACTTTTAAAAGATGTAGACCAAAGAATAGTTACAATTCAGAGTCATCACATATCTCGCATTCCAGAAGCTACATGAGTTTGTAATAATGTTTCCTCTGGTATAAACATTCATAGCTCAGGTATTTTCACGTAAGAGGACTAACAGAGTTTTAAATCGCTAGATATCAATATTTTAAAAAATGTAACTATATCGCGCGCATCTGTTAAACCAATAAACGATTCTCAAAACATTACAAAACGTAATGAAAATTGGACCAAGGGGTCAGAGGCATGTTTAGAAAGAGAATTTGAGTGTAAAAGAACAACTTTGACCAATGTAGTATACAACTCCTAAGACGATTTCTTCGCAATCTCCATTAGATACATCAAACTCCAAGAACCTAACTTCATTGGTTTTCAACAAGTCTTTATTGAGTTGGTATTCAACTGCTTAAGACCGCTTCTTTGCGATCTCCATTAGATATATGATATATCAAACACAAATAACTTTTGAACTTCATTGGCTTTCAAAAAGTCTTTTTGAGATTCGTAATGCTACAATGAAATGGGAAGCATAATGCTTGAAAGTGTAACAATCAAAAAATATATACTCAAAATTAGTAAGTTACTAAAAATTCCTTGCCATTGTGGAAATTGATTCTCACTTTCTCTGACCATAGGTTTACTCTCCAGTTATTCTTTGAAACTTGCTCGAATAGGCAAAATTTCTTTCCAGCACATGAATCTGTGAACTTGCCTGGGTTTTTTCTCCATCAAATTATAATGATGGGGGCCATGTATGGACAGCCTATTGGAATCATTACTTGGAATGAATAAGTATCCTAGTATGTCTATACTCTTAGTCTAACCACAGGTTGGCTCTACTTCTTCCAAACTCAAAAAATTTCATGTAGGCAACCATTTGTTTCCAGTATCTATTTCTACAAATTTGTGTGTCGAACCTCGTGTATAATGTTTGCATTATTTAGATAATATTTCTTCATCTAGAATATGGAGAAAAAAGATAGATGATAATTCTTCCATAAATATTGTTTAATGTTGCTAAAGTGGGCAAAGACAATATATAGTGTCTATGGTTATTGTTAGATGTGAGATTGAAACAGATTTCAATTGTTGATCATATTGATGGACATTTGAAGAAAGAAGATGTTTACTTTAAGTTGAAAATTGAAATATGTTTAAGATTACAATCAAACTAAAAGTAGAGTTTGATATTCTTTTTGTAATAGAAATATAAAAATTGAAATTTGTTTGAGATTAAAATAAAGGGAAAAGTATGTGTACTTGATGGTCGGTTTCCTTTCACCGCCGCGATGACAAAGAGATGCAAACAACCAATCAGTTTCATAACTTTTCGGTTTTAAGGCTAGTAGAAGAGAAATTGGTTTTTGATACCTCAGAACATTATATATTTTAGTATGTAATACCTAGTGAGAATAAAATTCACCGCAACTGTAAATTCACTGTAGCTCGCAAATTCCTAGATCACAGCTCCTAAATTCCAACCTTTAACAACAATTTCTCTGTAAAACAACAGAAGTAAAGATTAATTATTAATCTAGATCAATAATTTGTAAGTAATTTCGAACAACATGGATTTTATAACTTCACATAATACCAAATCTTTGGAGTTATTGTAGAAATCTGAGTGATTTTATAACCTTGAAATTTAGAAAGAAATTTAAGAGAATTGTAATTACGCTAAAAAAAAAAAACTTAAAATTACCTTGAGTTTGGAAGCAAAGTGTTGGAAGGATGCTCTTCTTGATTTTCAATGGTAATTATTTATAGAAGAAATAAGATCGTGTATTAGAAGAAGAAGAAGTATGGAAATAGAATTCTAAGGCAGTGTATATGAAGAAGGATGGAAGTAGAATTCTAATTTAGGAATAAAAAATTTAGAAGGTTTAAGAACAATAAATTTAGAAGGGAAAGAGATGGTACGCAGAAGACATAAATTGGGTCAATTTATTGGGTTTAAGATACAGATACTGGGCTAGATAATGGGCTATTATCAAATCTCAAGCTGCTAAAGAGACGCCTCGTGGCGGACTGGATGTCTACAACTTTTATATAGAGTATAGATTAGTGTAAGGTGTCGTTTGTGTTTTTTTTAAACTGACTTAATTGAAATCTGAATGCACCTAAAGTGTTGAATACACTGAATGAACTTAAATACAAATATGTATACATTAGTAAGTTAAGTGTTGAATCTAAGTCTATGAACATCTTCAAATCTTCAATCCATCCATAAAACAATGAAATTTGGTAAATTTATAGACAAAATGGTCTAAATACCATCTTCAGTCCAGCCAGCCTATGGTTTTACATTTTCATATCTCATTCATAAGAAAATCTATAATTAACTTGTGGAGTTTGCTATAGAAAGAAAAGTCATTTACACGGAACTGATAGGTGTTGTTTGTTTTTTTGTTTATAGTGATTTTATGGGTAATTATGGGTTTATAAAATTTCTTAGTAGAAAAAGCTTAAAAAGTGACGATTTCTATAAGTTCCATTCCCAAGCTTGTAGCTAGTAGCTTATAAGCTATAAGCTATCACGTGGAACTATAAATGTCATGCGGATATGTCACTGTCGTGCGGAATTGTTAGTGTCATGTGAAAAGTTTATAAATTGTTATACATGCACATTGCTTCTTGGTTTTTGTGTAAAAAACATAAAATTTAGCTAAGAATCAAACGGTCGCACAACCTTAGTAGATGCGCACGACACTCATAGTTTTGCATGTTTTTAATAGTTCTGTGTGACCCTCACTGATCTATGCAACACCGCTAGTTCCTACTAACTTAGAAAAACTGTATAGAAGCACTGAAGATTGTTTTGTGTCTTATAGTTATTTTTAAGGTTTATTATGCGGATGGGTCCAAAAATCGTGTTTGTTTATCTACTTTGGATTTTTTTCCCATCTTCTTCTCGCCTTCTCTCTATTTCAAACTATTTTTTCTTCTTCCTTTTCTTTTGTCTTTCTTCTTCGACATCTTATTCTTTCGTTCACAAACCCCAATCTAAAATCGGTCCCACTGTAACTCTATATTTTCTATAAAAACGTCCTATGTGGCTCCATGAACATGTAGATGGATTGAAGATGCTCTAAGAGCAACTCCAATGCTACACTATCTTAAGCATGCCACCTAAGCTAATGTCTAAAGTTAGGAGTACACTAAAAAAAGCAACACCAATGCTGCACTAGCATTTGATTAACCATCCATTATAAATATGAGACCCACAGATTAAGTAAATCAAAAAAATTATAAAAAAAAAGTCCAAGAGTGTCGCATGATATAAACAATTGTTTTTTTCTTTCTTATCTCTCTCTCATTTGGGACCCACATATTAAAAAAAAAATACAAGCGAGATTGAGACCACGCGCGATGTTAAGAGTTTCTCGTTACTTGTTTGTGTAACACTAAAAGTTTCTCTAACTAATTTTCAGTGAAATTTTAATAAAATCTCAAAATTAGTGTAGGATACAAGAAGGAATTTTTTTTTTTTTAGGTGACATCACTAGTGTAGCGCCATCGGAGATGCTCTATTGCACAGTAAAGTGAAGATTGGGGGTAATGGTTTGTCTCTTTCGGCTGCTCCAATGGAATAAGAATACCTTTGAAAAAGACCCAAAGGAAGCAAAAGCGTACGTTTGTCATAAATAGAAGAGAAGAAGCTTTCTTAAATCTTTCAGATAGATTGATTTGGAATTTTGGATAGAAGATAGAGAAAGAAAGAGATGCCGACTTCATTCTACTTCATCTTCTTCTTCTCCTTTTTGTTTCTTTTTGATTTCTTTTCTTCTCCACCATCTTTCGAACAAACCCCACCACCTTTATTTCTTCTCAATTTGAAAGCTTTTCTTTCATTTTATAATAATCCCTTTGTTTTGTTTATATGTGTTATTACTTATTATTCACACACATACTTTACAACTCTCTTTGGTATTCACGAAGAACACAGAAAGAAAGAAAAAGAGAAGGAAGGGAGATCTTCTTCTACTTGTTGTTAGTTTAGTTTTAATATAAGCTTTGAATTTGAAGTGATGGGTTCTTCTGGTTCTGGACATGGAAGTAATAATTATGATTATTCATTTAAAATCTTGCTAATTGGTGATTCTGGTGTTGGGAAAAGTAGTCTTCTTCTCAGTTTCATTTCCAGTTCTATTGATGACAATCTCTCTCCAACAATTGGTATGCTATTTGATCTTTGTTCTATTCAATTATTTGTACAAGGGGTGAATCTGTGAAAAACTGTGCTTCTTCGAGTTATTAGTATTACTAGCCTACTAGGTAGTTTTTGTATGAGATTTTGATTTTGCATTGTCTTAATAACTGATATGAACAGTGTATTTTGTCTTGGTAGTCACGAAGCAATTGACGCTTTGATAAGGTTTCACATTATTACCACAGTTGATCATGCCAAGGAAACACCATAGTAGGGTCTTATAAGACCTTGTTGATTGCCGTAGAGACCTCTACTTGTGCCCTATTTATTTATATTCATTTCGGCAAAGAAACACCAATGTCATGAATGTGTAAATTTTGCGTGCTGCGCTTCCAGTTAATATGATGATTAGTTAGAATTTCTATGGAATTATTATGTTTTCTGAGAGTATATTGCACAATAAATGTGGGTGGTGCCAAATATGCATTCAAAAGCGCTATAAATTTTTTTAAAAGTACTCTATATCCAAAACTATCTGTATATACCCTTAGACGAGCCCTGTCCTCGCCCATGCATAACAACCAATTTCTACAGATATAACTTGCTGTTGTCGCCATTAAAGATCTACCAAACATCACGTGTAGCTCACATGTCGTTAACGAACTGTCAAATATATCAAAGGCTACCTAACTGACGAGTTATGACATAATTCATCTCGCCTAGCTCCTGAAAGCGTAGCTCGTCCATATAGCTCGCCTTTGACTAAGTCAAACTGATGACGTAAGCATAACTATTGCAGATAAGTGGTTACGATATTATCGGCATGATCTAAGCAACCACAATCCGAGATACTTGGTATCACTTGCTAACAATTAGCTAAGAGCCGTTATCTCTAAACTCTATATAAGAACTACACATTGGCTTGATTCTGGACTAAGATTCTCTCACTCCAGATACGTAGGCAGCACTCAAATACTTGATTGCTCAGCCATTCTCAACCATAAACACCATCTTCTTCACTTCTAATCTTCTTCTCCGATCATCATCTAAACGGGCCATTTGTTGGTCTATGTGAATACTTACTGTATTTACACTATCCAAGACATGTTCAATCAGTTTCTTACAAACCAATTATATTTTTCCATGCTTTAATCATTCTTAATCATTACCAGGTGTTGATTTCAAGATTAAACTGCTCACTGTTGGTGAGAAGAAATTGAAGCTTACAATTTGGGACACTGGTGAGTGGTATTGGACTATTGGATAAGAAAGTTTACATTTTTTTTTTCTTGCAATGGGTTTCAGTATTCCTTGTGCATGTAATTTCTTCTTTAATGTTTGTTCCATTCTTCCATAGTTCCATTACTAATTATTTGTCACATCATAATAGATATTGACTCATGTAAACTTCTAGCAAGGTCTCATTTGCTAGTAGCAATAGTTACAGAGTACACCTCTTTTTTTTTTTTTAAACTTGTGAAATAGTGCCAGTCAGACAGTCACATAATTAATGCAAAACAAAGTACTAATTTCTACTATTAATAAAATTACATTTGCCTTATAAAATAATACACAGCTGTTATCATTCCTCTTCACTTATGCTGGAAGTTGCTTATAATGTTTGTGAAAATGTTGCAGCTACACTCAACTGTCGTCAAGAGTACTGCTTTTATGTATTGATCATACATCCTACTTTTCATATATTACATTATTACTGCGTCTCGCTTTCGCTTCCGATTCGCTAGGGAGAAGTGTTAGTAGCTGAACAGTAGCAATACTATAAGTGAGCAATTTTACAATTTGACCTTTTTACGGCATAATTCTGCAAAATAATTCCGAATGTTACAAACACATAAGTTCCCTTGGCTTTATATATTTCCTAGGCTAATGATAAATTGATGTCGTTCTTGACTTTAATTTTAATTTGACTTGGCTCTTTCAACTAAGTTTGAATGATGGCACGACTGTTTGATGATAGTGTTCCTTACAGTTGGTTGGGAATATATGGGTCTCTGTTTTGTTGTACAATGAAGCATAGTACCAAATTCCATGAATGGGAAAGCATTCAAATTTTTAAGAAAGCGGAAAGATATCATCGCAAATTCCGAGTGTTGGAATATGGTACACCGGCTGTTGTCTTCTTTGCAATGACAGAATTTGTTGGAATTTTAGCAAATTGCTTTTTCACGATACTAAGAACTTCTGAAATATCAATTATATAATTTTTTCACTTTTATATGAATTCAATAGATCAATTCAATTTATTGCCATTGAAGTTCTGAAAAGAATGTTTTAATCGCAAGCTGGACAGGAACGGTTTAGAACGTTAACAAGCTCTTACTATAGAGGTGCACAAGGGATCATTCTTGGTACGTAGTTATTTTTATACGTGCATTTTCCTTTTTTTTTTTTTTTAAGCAGCAAGATTCAACACAAACTGATGTCTTGCAATCACTTTAGGAAACATTGGTTCTTGTTGTTTTCTTGTGAAGTAAGTGAGAAACATTTGGTAATGTGGATGTGGTGATCTTATACTTCTATAAAAAATATCTTTAACTGCTAAACAGTGAATTGATGAACTATTAGATATCTTTGTAAATACATGGATTCTTTTCCGTCAATTATTGTAACCACAATTCATTGTTCTTCTTAAGTCATATTTTTACTTCATGCATCTTAGCAGCTCTACAATTATTCCCAATGCATTGAACATGATATGGAGGCGAGAAGTTACAAAGAAGTCTCTAACTAACAATAAAAGAAAACAAGTGAACATGAAAATCTCAAAATTCTACTTTTGAAGGACCATGTTTAACGAACTTCGGTTCCAGTCTCTCGATATCCTATTCCTTACATTTAATTAAGGTCATAGAAATGCATTAAAATAGGAGTAGAATGGGATTTTAGGCTTTCATTGGACATGCATATATCCTATTGTCTCACAGAAGTTGTCCTATAGAGAAATGCCATCTTTTAGGAAGCCATCATCCAGTGCTCTTGTTTGTTGTCAGAATAAATCACCTTGTCCCTTCTTGCCTGTTTATTTCATAATATTTGGCCATTTGATCTGAACTGATCTCCATTCTAGATGTTGTTTCTCTGTCTTCATTCTAGATGTTGTTTCTCTGTCACAATGGATGATTTGAAATTTAAGTAATTCAAAATCTTTTTTCTCCTTTTAGTTTATGATGTCACACGTCGGGAAACCTTTACCAACTTGTCAGATATTTGGGCAAAGGAAGTAGAACTCTATTCAACTAATCAGAGTTGTATCAAGATGCTTGTTGGGAATAAAGTTGATAAGGTCAGTTCTCTATTCTGTCTCTTTAACTATCCTCCTTCATGTAGGGACTAAGAAAATGCTACCAATGTATGCTAATGTTAATACAAAGTCTCTGGTATTAATGTTAATATTGAAGTCTCGGATAGTGATGTAAGCTCTCTACTGAAGAAATTCTTATATAACTGAGATCATGCTTTACTCAATGAAGATCAATTCTGTAGTATTGGATGCATTATTGCAAAATCTCAAATATCTTTCAACAAAAATCCTAAAAAACGCACTTCCTAGTACAAACACTTTTATTAGGGTAAAGTTGTCCTACTGCAATCGTTTCTCAATTTGCTTTGTTTTCTTGCTCTTAGATCATGATAGCGTTTGGTCGTATGGAATATGCAATTTTCACTTGGCTACCCTTATTGCAGAAAACAATGAGATAGATACTCATATTACTGTGACATTATGTTTTCAGGATGATGAAAGGGCTGTAACTAGGGAAGAAGGGATTGCTCTTGCACAACAATGTGGATGTTTATTTCTTGAATGTAGTGCAAAAACACGAGAAAATGTGCAGCAATGCTTTGAAGAACTTGCATTGAAGGTACACTCTTTGAGGAGCCACACTTTTTTTACTGTTGTCCAGAACATATAAGCTATCCCAGTATCCTGTTAATTTCTGTTTCCCTACTGGTTGTTACTAATGCGGCATTTTATCCTAGGAGTGCCTTTTAGTATCTCACTGGATTTGTTGTTTTTCTTTCTTTGGTTATTTTTTCCCCAAAACTCTAGAATGGAGGGGGTTTCGCTGATTAGTAAAATTATAAAATACAGAGGATGCAAAATGTAAACCTAGGATTAACTAAATGGATGCAAAATACAAGAAGACCATCACACAAGATTAGTAGCCACCTTTGTCTAAGATAATAAGACTGAATTCTTTTAGGCAGCTCCTCATCTGTAAAAACTTCATTATCAAATTGATCATTCATCAGCTATAATAATAGTAAACAGTGAGGACTTAACCAGATCACCCAACTCCCTGACTTCAGTCCTCACATTTCAAATGAACCGAGGAGTGTCCCCACTGTATTAATTAACAACTATATTTTCATCCATTTCAACTTTGATAATAGTTAAGCCTTTATCTACACGATGTATGAAACCTTCTAAAAGATTTTTCAAGGCTGAACCAAGAGGCTTACTGATCCAAATAACATACTGTATTTCCTCTAGAGTCATGAACTATACCCCAACCAGCAGTTGTACCTGGATTTCCAATGCAGGCACCATTTGTATCTAGTTTAAAACCTGTGTGCTTGTTTCCTCAAAATTACCACCCATTTGTCTAGGTGTGGACATTTCTATAATTAAAGCAGCCAAAGTGAAATACTTGTGCATTAATAAAGTTTTGAAATGTTAGGTATTTCTAGTTGTAGAGGTATTTCTAGTTGTAGACTTGTGCATTAATAAAGTTTAGTTTACTATCAAAAAAAAAA
>JABWDY010044271.1:6265-17309 GCA_013358455.1 Thalictrum thalictroides | reverse complement strand
TCCAGAAAAACAAAATTGAAAATTAGAACAAAATTTTTGTTTATAATTTATTTTTTCTGAACATACTATTTCCGATCCGATCTGGCACTTCTTAGTTCTTACATCTCATACAAAAATACTACTCTAGTGATTAAGTTCCCTTTTAAAACTCCAATTGCACTTTTAAGTGGCACGTTTTATCTTTGTTTGCTGGTTCTAGAAACCCGACTTATTTAGCACCGTCAGATGATTAAGTTATTTCGATTGCCAATCACAGTAGCGCACGTCAACCCCGCCAAAGCTTCAGCAATTGTTTTTCAACTTCTTCCCTTCGTCAAACACACAACACTCAATCTCTCATCATGGCTTCAACATTTCCATCTCTATCATCACTCTACAAACAGCACAAACAGAATTCCCAATTTAGTAAGAGACTACAGTATCGATCAAAATGTTGCCCGATCGAATTGGTTGATTACGAAGCTCAGCAGAGAAGGAAAGATAAATGAAGCTCGTAAAGTGTTTGATGAAATGCCTGAACGAGATGTTGTTACTTGGACGACTGTTATTTCTGGGTATGTAAAATGTGGGTTAGTTCAAGAGGCTAGAATGCTCTTTGATGAAGTCGATGCTAAGAAAAATGTTGTAACATGGACTGCACTTATTGGTGGGTATATACGATCAAAACAGATTTCAGAAGCGGAGAGGTTGTTTGATCAAATGCCTGATAAGAATGTGGTTTCTTGGAATACAATGATTAGTGGATATGCCCAGAATGGAAGAGTTGATCAGGCGATTGAGCTGTTTGATAAAATGCCTAATAGAAATATTGTTTCTTCAAATACTGTTATAACTGCTTTAGCCCAATGTCGGAGGATTGATGAAGCTCGAAAGATATTTGATCGAATGTCGGAGAGAGATGTGATTTCGTGGACAGCTATGGTTACTGGTCTTTCTCAGAATGGTAGAATTGATGAAGCTAGGGAGCTGTTTGATCAGATGCCTGAGAGAAATGTTGTTTCTTGGAATGCCATGATCACTGGTTATGCACAAAATATGAGGTTGAATGAAGCTCTCGACCTTTTTGAAGTAATGCCAGAGAGAGACCTGCCTTCGTGGAATACAATGATCACAGGTTTTATTCAGAATGGGGACCTAAAAAGAGCCTTGAAATTGTTCAATGAGATGCATGAAAGAAATGTTGTAACCTGGACAACAATGATTACAGGGCACATCCAGGATGGGCAGAGTGAAGAGGCCTTGAAAATTTTCTCGAAGATGCAAGCTGAAGGAATAAAACCTAATCAAGGAACCTTTGTTTGCATCTTGAATGCTTGTAGTGATTTAGCAGGTCTTGGAGAGGGAAAACAAATCCATCAAGTAATAAGCAAAACAGTATACCAGAATAGCGCATTTGTGGATTCAGCTCTGATAAACATGTACTCCAAATGCGGAGTATTAAATATAGCTAGGGAGATGTTTAATATGTCAACAACACAAAGGGATTTGGTATCTTGGAATAGTATGATTGCTGCATATGCTCACCATGGCTGTGGTAGAGAAGCAATCCTCTTGATGGAAGAATTGCGGCAATCCAAATTTAAACCTGACGAGGTCACCTACATTGGGGTGCTCTCTGCATGTGGGCACTCAGGTTTGGTGGATGAGGGTCTGAAGTACTTTCATGAGTTAGTAAGATCCGACTCAATTGGATTAAGAGAAGACCACTATGCTTGTTTAGTTGATTTGTGTGGGAGAGCAGGGAGGATCAAGGAAGCATATGATATTGCCAAAAGCTTAGGAACTAAGGCCTCATCATGTGTGTGGGGAGCTCTTCTTGCAGGTTGTAGTGTTCATGGGAACATAAAATTGGGTAGGTTAGCAGCAAAGAGGCTTTTGGAAGTGGAGCCTGAGAATCCAGGTACATATATGTTGTTATCTAACATATATGCATCAACTGGGAAATGGAGAGAGGCATCAAAGTTAAGATTAAAGATGAAGGACAAAGGGTTGAAGAAACAACCCGGTTGTAGTTGGATAGAAGCAGATAACAGGGTTCATGTATTTGTGGTAGGTGATAAATCTCATAGTCAAAGTAAGCCGATATATTCTTTGCTCCGCGATCTTCATTTCAAGATGAAGAGATATGGTTATCTACCGAACAAAGACTATGGAGTGGAAGAGTAATAAACATAGTAAAGGTTTCAATTATTCTTTTTATCCAATTTGTAAAGTGTTAACGAAGAAAATGCACAAGGCGTATTGAAGATCTATTTGATCAGAGGATATGTTAAGATCCCCCTCCAGCCCATTGGTAATGACTATCCACCATAACTCTTTGATTCCATTGATAATTGTCTCCATTTTATTATTTTCTCGTTGTTAAGTTATGCTATGTTTTCTTGTTCCTCTTAAATCCTTGTGACTTTTTTGACAAAACTTTGGGAGTTTGAGTTGAATGTATATGGTATTGCTCACAATCTCAAAAATTTGGACACATTTTGTACTTCTGTCAATTGTGTGTTCCCTACAATTCAGCTATTTATTGATTATTGATTCTATTGTCTGTGGGAATGATAAACCAAGGAGAATATTGCTTGTAGACTTGAGAAGTTGCGTTAGAGGGTTCAGGAGTGCCCTGTACAGATTTATTTGAAAGTGAAAGTTGAACAATGACCAGGTTTTTCTTTCATTTTTAGGTTGTTGTAGGCTACTGCGTCTTGAAACCTCAAGAAATAACTATGTAGTTGTAATAATTGATAAGCGCTTTAGAGTGATATGAGAAAGCAAAAAAGTAAGACTTATGGATTTAGAAGCTGAGCTTAATCGATTTGACCTTTGTGTTGAATTTATTACGTCTTATTGTCTTGAGAAAAATATTTGTCATCGGGAGTCATTTTCTGCATATATGGAAACTGAATTTTGAAAATTCTATCTAAAGAATGCCAATGCCAAATGGATGCATCTGAAGAGGCAAGATATGAAGTGAATCTATAGGTTCTTGAATTGAGATACGATCTTAGATGACTTGGAAATTGGAATGGGATTCATACATGAGTTAGCCTTGCTTGAGTTTGTAAATGGACCACAACATGGGTACACGCCATATTGCGTCGATGTGTTAAAAAGATTAAACATCAAAAGCTAACTATTTAGTTATAGTAAATAAGAAAATCGTTTGAGTTATATGAGAAGCCAAAGTAGTAAGACTGATGGGTTTAGAGGTTGAGCATATTCGGTCAGAACTTGTGTCCAATATATCATGTCTTATGAACGATATTTGTCATTAAAGGGAGTCATTTTTTGGATTTATAAAACTGTTTTTTGAAAGTTCTAAACTGAAAAGGAATGCCAAATGGATGCATTTGAAGTTAAGGTACAATATGAAGTTAACCTGAGATTAGACCTGGAAAAGTCATTCAGCCGTGATACCATTTAATATGAGTATGACTTAAAAGGGATACATATGAATGGGCTAACCTTGCTTCAATTTATATTTGAACGACATCCACATGCATATCGACTATCGATCATATAGCCTTGAGATAGAAATGAAAGTGACAAAAGATAGTCGGAACTTTACTGTACCAGTGATGACAAATAAAAATGCCATGCCTACCTTTAAACCTTGTTATACATTTTTTGGGTTTTGACTGGGTTAAGTAAAAACATCTCATCTTTATTACCATGTTGCTCTTTTTCATGTCTATGCTGGAATATGAATGCTTAGAAAACATAATTTTAGCGTTAAAGGACAAAACTAGAAGCGTAACCTCCTGAGAAATTCTTTTGGCCCCAAATCTTCTGTCTCTTGTTATACATGTTTTCCTTTCATGAGTCCCAGCTTCCGTACAACTGATCTCTCTCCTGCTTTGTTTGAGAGAAGTAAGAGGATTGGTACATTGAAATTCAAGATCATATTTATTGCCTTTTCTAATTGTATTTTAAATAATGGTTCTGTTCCGTGAACGTACTTTCAGTTGGTTTGATGGTTAAAAGGTTAGGTGCACTTGTAAGTTGTAACTACAGGGTTGCTCACAGCTGGCTTAATTAGTTTCCGACGAGGTAACTACAGCTGGGCCAGAAGCTAATGACAGCGTGTATGTCATACAAGTCTACCGCTGGACTTATATGATAGACACTGCTTGAATAATTTCCTGGAATATTAATAATTTCCTGGAATAAAGTTGGACTGTTTGAAACTGCTTCTCAATTACTATGTTATCATGTTTGCATTAGTAAATTATTTTTCAGATCAGGGGCATGCTCTTGTAAATAAAAATTTTCTTAACTTTGTAGGTTTACAACTTGTTATTAAATGGATATGATCTAATACTCTTGACAGTGTTTCAAGTTGCCTGTTGATTTGTATGAGGTCTAATCTTCAACTATTTCAACAGAAAAGTAGCCATAAAGCAAAGGTCAAAGTACGTTTCTGTAATAGCGGAAGAGATGACTGGATGAAGATAATGACCTTTACTTGGTATTGAATGAAATATTGCATGGAGGTATTAATTTTCTTTTTAAACTCGACCTGTGACTAGTCTATCTAATACATTAATGATATGGTGTGTGCAACTATTATAGAGGAGTTTGTGTTAACTCCTTTGGATTCGTTGCAAAATTTATAAGAATCCATGATCATACTTTGCTGCTTGTGTACTGTTCCTTATACGGACCTTATATTATTCTTTGTTCTTTATGGTTTATTGTTCTTGGTTCTAACTCCTTTATCTGCCTTAAAAATGTTTTGGTTTTGTTTTACAAGTGTAATTCTCTGATTTTGTAATGTTCTGTATTAGACCTTTTGTTCATATCTTATCTTCTTTTGTTTCTTGCTATGGGATGTTTTTTTCCTCAACCTCGATGTGTATTTCCTCGAGTATAGGTTTCATACCAGCTTGTGGAAGTGCATTGTGATAGATTCCAACTGCTTTCACACGCTTTTGGAAATGAAACTTAGAAAGTGTACCACATTCTTCCATCCAAATGGATCATTGTTTGATATATTGTGGAAGAAATCTGGATTGGTTGGGGATCTAGTTATTGAACCACCTTTCTTATGGAATTAATGCTATTTTGGAGGACCTTTTGGAGTTGATAAGTTGCTGACCTAGTTATTTTGGGTTTATCGGTTGGCATGAATTCCCTTGGGACCATAACGCTAAGAAAGATTTGCATTGGATGGATTATAGATTTGTATTGGAAACTTAGTATGCTTTCCTCGTGGTTAGGATTGAGGAACCAACTTTAAATGGACAAGGTCTAAGATGGTATAGTTCCTTTGCAAGAAAGGAAATTTGTTCAGGCTGTCGCTCTATTTTATGCTCTAGGTCTCTAGCATTCTTGAAACCCTCCCATTAGTAGCATGGTCGCTGTTCCTAGCAGGGGATCGAATCTGGAGATCATTTTTTTTCCATTTCCATGGTATGGGCAGTAGAGAGCATCCTCAACATCATTGACTTTAGTATAGTAAGATTAAATATATGATTGTCAACTATTTTCCCAGATTAAAGATTTGGTTGTCAACTGCTGTCCCTTATGTAGTGGTGAGTTCATCAACCTTGTCCTTCAGAGTTGCACTTCCACTTTGCAAGTTTGGTTTCAGTTCCACTGGGGTTGAGTTTAACATGGGTTTCCCCCAATAGGATGATGAATTTAGCAGCTGGCATACGGAGTCATTCTCTGCCCGTGGAAGGCGTCTTTGGAGGTTAGTCTCTTGAGTCTTGACAAGTTTCAATTGTTACAGGTTGAACAACAAAACACCTTAAATAGAGAAGGGAAATGTACAAATAGAAAACATGTTCTTTACCATGCATTCAAGGATATCAACCACCCCAACTCCCTAAGTCCCTTTCCACCCCTCCCGTCTACGAAGTCTTCTAAATTTAGCTCAATTATGAACTTGGCCATGTTGATTGTTCTTTGCTTCCGTCCAGTGCTTCATTTCTACTCGAAAAATAAGAAGCAGAAAAAAGAGAGAGTAAAATACTTGAATGTGTGAATACCGATTTATCACTAATGTTTTTATCGTCAGACAATAGTGTGACTTATAGGGAGTATTTAAAATTTTGAACAGTTGGAAATATCTTAGGGAACTGGGGAAACTTGAGTTAGAATTCGGAATTCTTTTTTTCATTAGATTGCGTCATATCAGATATTTACCCATCTCTTTTCTTCGTGTTGTCCTTTCCATCTATTTTAATTATATTTCGTCCATATCTTCATATTAATTATGATGCTGCAATCTTTGTCAATGTAATAGCCTGATATGCCTTAGAGTAATAGCAGTGGCATGAAATTAGTTCATCCGTGTTTAATTACAATCTGTGGGTGGTTCTTCTGATGAGGTAGGGAGCCTAACTAGTATTGTGATATGATAATGGATATGAGAAGACAAAGCCACCAAATGAAGACAAGCTCATTTAGAAGTCTTCCCAGTTTTGGATATATTATGCATATAAAGGTCATGTGATTCCCAATTGATTGAGTTCTGTAATTGAGGCTTAGATTCCCCACAAGAAGTACATTGCTTTTAGCACTTAATGTAGCACTGATGTATCCACTAGCTTAAAGTCTCAGATTTTATGCTTACATAGATACTAAGAAGCTGCGGTACTTCTGTTTTTAGAGTGTATTTGCTCTGTGGGTAGCATGTATTAGTTCCTAGCTAATATATGCTGTTTTTCTTCTTCTTATTGCTTTATATCAATGGATACCTCTTATCTATCCAAAACATAAAATAAAATAATTTGGGGGTTTAGTGCTAAGTGGTCAATGATTGAGACCACTTGCAAGTTTATTAAGAGTGAAGTATGTGTTAAATCAGAACAGCAACTGTTTGGTTATTCTGGAGCTATACTAACTTGGGCGACCAATAGATCATAGTGGTATAGCTTTCTGTCAAATGTTTGGTAATCTCATGTTAGGGACCTTTTAACTTAAATTAGATAGCAGATGAAGATTACTTTGCAGAACCATGGTTTATTTAACAAGGTACAGTTCTCTGCCTAATGAAATAAGGGCAGGAATTAAGAATCTTGTCATCCGTCATAACTATTGAAGTTGTTCTATTTTGAGGCTAATCACGAAATTGAACACGAGACCATAGAAGAATTGTAACTATTATGATTTGCTTGATAACGACCCAATTGATGATTTAATTTAGCTGAACTGTGCAATGATGTTGCTAGATTTTGACGGCCCTTGAAAATTTAGGTTAATGCAATCAGATATCCTGCCAACTCACGAATATACATAGTTTGAAGAATTAGATGTGTAGGATATAGTGTACCATCTCAGAAATATAAGCAAAGTGCGTGATGAAAATCTACACTGAATTAATCTATAGGGAGCATGAGAAAGGTGATAGGATGTAACATATTTTTGCTGATTTTTCCTAGTAGCCCACTAATCAGTTGGCACAACTGAATGGGTGTGTTTGTATTTGCCATGTTTATTTCTTGGGTATAGATCAGTATCTCTACACCAGTCTCTACTACAGTACTAAGACGAATCGAGTAATCCTTACACTTGATCAACAGGCCTGGCCAGTGACAACACATCAATCAAAACCAAATAAGAACATCGAATGTCTTGACCATTAGAACAAAAAGCATCTAATCTGCTAGGCCATATTCCCATGTGAATTTTCTTTTGAAAAAGAAAATTGGAACGAAAGTGCTAATACAAGCGTTTGACATAAGTTGATGATTAGCATAGCTTGAGACATAGTTTTATGAACAAAACAGGTCCTATTCTGTTCTATGTTTGGTAGTTAGGGAAGCCACTGGGGGTTGATGACGAGTTTGATTGAGTTGTTACTTCTCCAAGTCTTCATTGGTGCTCCAACATCTTACATTTTTTTTTCTCAACCTTAGCTTGAGTGATAGCTAAAACATAAGAAAAGTAGTGTCTTTGTCATCTGACGAAAGAGAGTTACACAATTGTTTGATCACATGTCCCTCTCCCAAATCTCAGTTGTGTTGTCCCTACTTAAAAAGCTTAGATGCCATTTCAATCTCTCTATGATTGCTAGTCCTTCTCAGTGCATTAAAAGCAAAAGACATAGCATCATCAACTAAGCATATAATGTATTCTTGTCTTTGTGCAATGATAGCTACACCTCATAAGCATTAATGTTCTCTTAAGCTCTATTTAACATCCAAATCTTAGGCTAAAGTACTCTGCTAAACTAACTGGAAAGAATTAGATCTACAGAGTCTTCTGCAATTGTACATCAAAGTTTGCCATTGTGTTTTTCTCTCTTCTTTCTGTTTGATACTTGATAGGTGAGTTTGCATTGAAATTGCAACGTCAAGGTTGGGATTCTAGTACTGATCACCTTTCAGTTGAACTATATATGGATGACCTTTGTTCAGGTATGTGTTCACGTGCTTAATAGTAAGTACTAGGATATTGCAGATTTAATTTAATTTTGTAGCTTATATATTGGTTAGCTTCTCTAAATAAGAAACCGATACTTTCTTTCAGAATAAATTATAGGAGTTTCTTGTTTGTTGCAGTATAGTTTAGTTGTATGCACTCCTATAAATGAAGTCACTTTACTCCTCAAATTATTAGACTCCCTTTCCACGCAAACCTACAACACTTTGTTTTAATAAGGTTAATTTTGATTGTTAATCGTCTTGAAGCAAAACGGAATCAGTTTGTTGTTTGACTAAAGCAAGTCTCATTTGGTTAGTTTTCGAGTACAGCATACGGGTTGTCAAAAGGTACATTTCCATGGTACATTGTGGTCCAAACCAGAATCAAGATCACCATTAACTTATTAACATAGTACAGTATTGGTCTCAGTACGCTATATTGCATACTAGTAGGAGTGGGTACATTACAATGTAAATGAATGTTATCCTGTCTTTATATATGTATTAGGTCGGTCACAGATATGCTTGTAGCAGGGTAACTTACTAGACCACATGGTGGTCCTCCCTTCAGTTAATTTTATGAGCTGGGATATCATTGGTAGAGAAAGTTTCGCAAATCTTTCTTTTATTTGCTTATCAAAGTAACTAATGGTCCCAATAAGAAGTGTTGATTCACAGTGTAAGTTAGGCAAAAGTGTCAATCTCTTATTCTGATTGGGTAGTACACACTAACACACAAGCCTTTGCCAAGGCTTCACGTGATGATTTCTAGCTAGTTTCAGTGGAAGTTGGTAATATGAAGCTTAAACTCTTATCAGTTATCACCTTCTCTGAAGCTTGAAACCTTCAGTAAGGTAAGGTAAGGTTGTCTAATAATGTAATGTGTGCTGTTGGGCATATGGATCTGTACCCTTTGATTTTAGCCTCTCTTTGTATCTTACCCAACATTTTTAAGTGGTATAGTTGGTTTCATGGCAGCCAGCTCTTTATAGACTGGCAATCCACTAATAAGAGTCATGGAGAGAGAAATTGTAGAACCATATGGTCAAATTTATATATACATACAACTTGTTATGCATTCTATAGGCCTTGGTGAATGGTGAATGGAATGGTGATGCAGTAGTACTGCGCATGATATGCCATAGTGAAAAAGAAACTATGTTCTAGGTGTTGCTTTTGTATTTACATCTTGTAGTAGTGGGATTTAACACACAACACTGAAAAAAGTCTTAATGCATATCATGTTGTACAAAATATTTGTACCAGGAGATTATAACAACACACCATGATATAAAGTTTTCAAAAACCCAATACCCAACCTTTGAATGAATAATTTACTTTGAAGTTTGAATGAAAGATATGGGATTTAGAGAAGGATGGGGTGACTGATGAGCAGAGATTCCAATACCCAATATATGAGAAGAAAGGGATGGGGTAGGCTAATCTTATTATCTTTGGCTCAGTGTTTCTGGCATTTCCATACCCAATTTTGATTTTACTTTTAGCCCATATATGATGTTGTGTAATGTGTATATACATTTATTCAATCAAAACTACAACCACCAATCACCACTAGCTTCAATAAAATCCAAACTTGATTCATCCCAATACATCATCTTTTGCTAGCAACAGTGTTCCACTCTGCTCTGCTCTGCTCTGCAACTTATGGGATTCGTACATTCATGCACATTTTATACTATATGCTACCATCATCTTTGTGAGGTATTCAGAGTTCAGAACATCACCATCAGAAATAGTTCCTTTTAGTTATGACCTTACAGTAGTACAACCAACTTTGGTAAAGTTTCTCTTAAGTTTGACCAATTTGGGTCATGGTCATGGTCATTTTACTCCTTGAGATTTTACAAAAATCACAAAGTTGACACAACAGTACAAACATTTGCATGAGAAATTTATGTTTGATTTCAATTTACAACTCACATATGGGGTTGTCTATCTTTATTTTTCAAATGGAGTTTTCTCATGTACTCAAATATAGGTGGTTGCTGTGCTATTTAGATAAGAGACCAATTTGATAAAATTATTAAGATAGTGATGTGTAGTATGTGTCATAATCAACTTTCAACCAAAATGTATATATGTAGGGTTTTAGTATGATGATTGATGAAGTAGAGATGTTAAAATGTTTAATCATCAATTCAATATATAATAATGCTTTTAATTTAATTATTGATAACATACTTGGTCATCCTTACCTTAAAGGATTTCTACTTGGTTGATTGACAGTCAAAGAGCAAATATTTTGGTCTGCCAACTTCTTTGATGCATATGTCAGTAGAAGAAAAATCAAAGCCATCTCTGAAAGATCCTTTTGGTCTTCAATACTCATAATGTGATTTTTATGTAAAAAGAGTGTGAGATATGGAGCAAAGAAGAAAGAACTCTGTTTTTTTGCAGTCTGATATGGTATCTTTCTTGCACCTGGCCCTCCACTTCTGTACATTGTTTTTCATTTCTCTTTTCATTATGTCTTTTGTGTTTGTATTTACATATATTCATATGTATGTGAATTGTGATCATCAGGAATATAGATATGTATATATGTAAAAAGGAAAAGCATTATTATTAAATCAAGTGAGAGATATAGTAAATACAGTAACATTTACCTGAGAGATAGAGTCTTCAAGTGCAATGTTAATGAAACAAACATTCTAACT